>JASVER010000046.1:5402646-5424423 GCA_030449065.1 Oceanodroma leucorhoa | reverse complement strand
AGTTCATATTGAAGTTCTAACATGTCCGGCACGGCAGCACTCAATGGTGGCGTGACTTTGTTCAGGCCACCATAGTCCACTGTTAGTCTCCACTCCCCATTGGACTTGCGCACTAGCCATAAGGGTGAGCAAGTCTTGCTGATCACTCCTTGGCTCTCCAGTTGACGAATCAGCTTATGGATGGGAAGCAGGGAGTCTCAGTTGGTGCGATATTGTCGCCAGTGCACTGTTGTGGTAGCGATCGGCATCTGTTGTTCTTCGACCCTCAGCAACCCCACAGCAGAAGGGTCCTCTGAGAGACCAGGCAAGGTAGACAGCTGTTTAATTCCCTCCTTCTCCAAGGCAGCTATACCAAAATCCCACCAGTACCCCTTTGGGTCCTTGAAATACCCTCTCCTTAGGTAGTCTATGCCAAGGATGCACGGAGCCTCTAGGCCAGTCACAATGGGGTGTTTTTGCCACTCATTCCCACTTAGGCTCACTTCAGCCTCCAATACAGTCAGCTCTTGGGATCCCCCTGTCACTCCAGAAATACAAATGGGTTCTGCCCCTTTAAAGCTTGATGGCATTAGGGTACATTGTGCACTGGTGTCTACAAGAGCCTTGTACTCCTGTGGGTCTGATGTGCCAGGCCATCGAATCCACACAGTCCAGTAAACCTGGTTGTCCCTTTCCTACACCTGGTTGGTCAGGGGCCCTCTAATCCTGGTCATCATATTTGCTACCCACTTCTAGTAAGTATGAATCAAAAGTTCCTTTATTAAGATCAGAAGCAAAATCAGCCCTTCTACTCTGTCTGGGGAACTGCTCACTGGAAACCGGAGCAGTAGTTTTCCTGGAAGAACCCCCTTTTGTGATTGTTTTTCCTTGCAACTCACGTACCCGTGCCTCCAGSGTCGAGGTAGATTTTCCATCCCACTTCCTCATGTCCTCTCCGTGGTCACGCAGGTACAACCACAGGGTGCCCTGGGTGTGTATCCACGATATCTTCTCTCTTGAGCGGAGGGAGGCTTACTCCTAATGGCTGAGATACCACTCCATACAGGTGGGGACTAGGACATATCCTCTTTGAGTTGCTGGACCTTCCGGGACAGTTTCTCCATAGCCAAGACGCAGGCCCGTAGGGAGGAAGAGAGACTTTCTTCCTATTGCTAGAGTTGGCCAGTCAATTCATCCACCATTTTTTCCTCTCCGTCTTTCCAGGTCATTACTGCCAATGAGTTGGCATATGATGACTGCGCTCTGTACAAACTTCCACCACATGGGTCAGGTGCATTTGACTTCATCTGGATCTTTGGATAACTGCTCCAAAAAAACTGTCATCATAAATCACCTCCAGCACAGCTAATTCCCTCAGCTACTGGATACCTCTCTCCGTAGTGGTTCACTTGCCTGGGTGACATACAACATCTTCCTTGAAGGGATACCTTTCCTTCATGCCTGACAGGAGTCGCCTCCAGAGGATGAGGACTTGTGCCCCTTTTCCAGTGGCTTTGCCAATGCCCCCTTCCCTAGAAAGGGATCCCAGCTGCTTGGTTTCTAATTCCAGGCTACTGGCCCCATTATCCCAGCACTGGAGCAGCTAGGTGACAATGTGCTTTCCTGGACGATGACTGAAATCTTTTTGCATGTCTCACAGCTCACTCAGGGATAGGGATCGGGCGATTATCGCCTTGTTTATAAACGAGTTCTGCCTCTTCCTCCTTCTGTTCTCGTGATGGCCCTGGTTCATCTTCATCCCTTACTAAACGAGCTGATTTTCCTGTGTATTTCTTCTTGTTTATAGGGGCGACTGATACCAGCACGGGTTGGTTCTCTGGTTCAGCCGCGGTGCCTGTCACTGGCATCTGAGTAGCTGCAGTGCATGTTGCCAGGGTTGGAGTAGCCACATTACCTGTCATGGGGTTGGAGTAGCTGCAGTGCCTGTTGCGGGGATTTGAGTAGCCACAGTGCCTGTTGCGGGGGTTGAAGCAGCCTGTCACAGGGGTTGATCTCTGGATGGTATTCCTAAATAGTTGTTTAACCTTAAACAAGACCTGAACCACATTCAGGACACATAGCAAAAGGAACATGCTTGTTTGAACATCCCAAGGATATTTAAAATTCTCAAGAACTGTTGTAAATACCCTGAAGGATAAAGAGAAGGTGAAGGAGTGAGGGAAAGTGTCCCCTCCATCTCCCCCATAGATTGGTTCTCCAAGAAGAAAAGGTAAAGAGTATAATTATTAATAGTTTCTGAGAGRTGGCTCCCGAGGTACAGAGATGACGGCAATGCTGAGTATAAATACCAGATTAGTCCCATGACCAGTAATTTTATCTTATCGTAAACCAGTGTTACACAGTGCAACAAAATGATAACCTTGGCCCAGCTCTGAGCAGTGATAAACAGCACAACAGGAACATATACTGCAAGTAAGGTGTTACATAACACAGCTTTGAGAGCCAGCACAACAACTTTGAGAGCAAATAAATCAACATTGTGACCAGCGACAATTAAACCAATATAATGAATGCTTATAACAAATTTGCCTTAACACGCTCTAACATCTCTTAACACGGTCAGATCTGTTGTTATCTCAACCCTTTGTGCCCCACACTGGGCGCCAAAAAGGACTGTTGTGGTTTAACCTGGCAGGCAGCCAAACACCACACAGCCGCTGGCTCACTCTTCCCCCTCAGTGGGATGGTGGAGAAAATTGAAAAAAAAAGTAAAATTTGTGGGTTGAGATRAAGACAGTTTAATAGGACAGAAAAAGAAGGGGAAATCATAATCATCATAATAATCAAATATACAAAATATGTGATGCACGATGCAATTGCTTACCACCTGCTGACTGATGCCCCGCCAGTCCCCGAGCAGTGATCACCACCCCCCCGGCCAACTCCCCCAGTTTATATACTGAGCATGACATCATATGGTATGGAATATCCCTTTGGCCAGTTTGGGTCAGCTGTCCTGGCTGTGCCCCCTCCCAGCTTCTCACTGGCAGGGCATGAGAAGCTGAAAAGTCCTTGACTAGTGTAAGCACTGCTTAGCAACAACTAAAACATCAGTGTGCTATCAACCTTATTCTCATACTAAATCCAAAMCACAGCACTATACCAGCTACTAGGAAGAAGATTAACTCTATCCCAGCCAAAACAGGACAGTGACCTGTTCAGTGTTGCTCTTTATGAACCAGATCCACAGGATGCAAAGCCTGGTGTAAGTATAATCACAAACTATCCACCTATGCCTGAGAAAATATTTCTTGCACGAAGTACAAAAACTTCCCCAACTACTCTGCATTTGATTTGAATTTGAAACAAAGATTTGACAATTGTGTTTGCGCAGCATCTTTCCAAATGGTGCACTATTTTCCCACAGATGTATAGTCTGGTTTGGGAAAAAAAGGCAACATTTTCAAATTTGAGGCCCTGATGATAGGTATTTAGCATCATATTAAAGTCTTTAATTAAGTCTTTAATGTATTCTTAGTTGTGTTGAGCATCTCCTGTTCCCTGTGAAGGCTCGAAAGATTAAGACCAGGCTACTTATTAAGATGCAGAAATATGAAGATAAGTGTGAGTCTTAAGAATTTTTCATATTTTTAAACAGAGCTCTGATTAATATTAAAATGATGTGATGTTCCCATGTTTAGCCCAGTTTAGCTGAAGGCTGCCAAAAACAGCAATGGAAAGGGGATGAACTTCCTACACTGTATATCTCAATGAGACATGAGCTTCAAAGACTGTGTAGGCAACTCAAAACCTAATGCAATTAAGGTTAATCAGTTTATGGTCCTTTTGACTGTGTACAAGAAAATGTAGATTTTTTTTCCTCCTTTATTAATGCTACATTTAGAGTTCTATCTCTGAAATGCACAAAAGGGAAAAAGATGAGCGTATAGAACTCACYTATGTCACAAATACTGAATATTTTGCAAAACATATTTTTAACGTGACATATTTTTGGTGCAATAAGAGAAAGATGCTTCTGTGAGATACTTAATTTCTTATTTCCTGCCTGTCATTTTTATCATTAATATAGCTTGCTGAGTAGCTAACTAAATGGTAATGAAAAGCAAAATTTCTGATTTCCTTCATAATGCGTTTCTGGGCAAATGGTAGCGTGCTTTATCTTATCTGAGCATTTGCCTTCAGCCCTAAATGGAGCCCCCACCTCACAGTGGTTTTTTGCATAGTTCCTGTATTCCTGAGATAGATAGTTTCTTAGAACCACTAGGCCACTAGTGTCCTTTTACCACTACTGACATCACTAATCATTATTATTAATAAGAATTACTACTATTATTACTATTATTTACATGTAAGGGAAAACTCAAATGTCTACTTTTTGGAATAGTGGCTATCAACAATATTAAGAGAAAAGTCTTCAAAGAGAAGTAACTGCAATCTGGTAATTATTATTACTCTTCTCTCACATACTACTCATTCTCATAGGGATTTATTTTTTATTAAAGAAGAGTGTTCAAATTTAAACAAATATACATTTCAGCTTCTGAACCAACCTATATTCCATGTTCTGCAGGTGAATATGTGAAGTCTTCCCTTATAAAGGGAAAATCTGTCGTTAGCTTCACATCATATCATTAAAATAATGCATCATAGAAAAATTAAGAATTGTCCTTTTGTTCAGTTCTGTTGGAAAAACAAAATACATCCACAAAATGTATGGAACAACACATTGAGCACCAGATACAGTGGAAAAACAATAGATCAATTCTTTCAAAGTCAGCCTGTTGGYTTGCAACTTCCAGTATTTCTGTGTAGAAATTTGAGTTAGTCGGTGTCATGTCAACTCAAAAGTTCATGTAATATGTTAGAAAAGCACATTAAAAATTCATATTTCCTGCAATTTATATGGATCTCAAATCTAGAATCTTTTGGTGTTGAAAATTAATTTCCACATTAATAAGTGATTATAAAGATGAATACACCTGTAACCAATCACAGAACAGTCTAGTGCTAGTGATATTCAACTTTGAGGATCTATTAACACATTGTCAGTGTTTTCATTTATGGAGGCGTGATCATAGAAAATGATGAAAGATCAGTTTTAATAATCTTTTGGTGACTGTCAAAGCTTCAAATCCAAACCAAAGTCTGGCAGAGTGAATGCAACTCTTCAGAAGCTAATGGTACTGAACCCAATTTGTCAGGCTGAATTTGGTCCAGAGACCAAATTGCTAACTCCACATACAAGCAGCCTTTTCTTTCAGGTTAGGGAGAGCTATGCGTGACATTTATGGCCTTAGGGGAAAGTGACAATCATCTCTAGTAGATTTACTCTTAACTTTGTCCCCTTTTAACAATTTTCTTCAAGTACCATAATCATGCACATGTGAATTCATACTCTAAGTCTCCCCACACACCTCCAAGCTGAAGTCTTGAAATATTTTCAAAGTCACTGCAGTAACTAGATAATGCAGTGTAACTAGTCATGCAGTGCTAGATAATTTATTGAATATTTCTTTCAAGGAGAACAACAATTTTTCTTTAAATATGTGTTGCGTACTGTGCGATGTTCTCAGGAAAATATTACCATCCTCTTTACAGCCTTGATTAACTTTCATGGGATTATTTTTGCATAGYTATTCCTACTGTTAATTTACTAAGACCAGAATCAGATATTAAAAACAAATTCACAAAATCCAGAATACACAAAGTGTACTTTAATTTGCAGTATTGACATCATTGTAGGTCACTTAGTTTCTGCTAACGATGAGTGATGCTCCTTGAGAATATTGCAACAAAGATTAGCCGGAACTGGTTATGTTCTCTGCTGCAAGAACTTCAAAGCTGAGATTCTTTCAGACTGATGAAACAGTGAAAAAAGGAAACTACAGAGGATATGAAATCTTGTTATCAGCAGAAGAAGGTACAAATTTCATAGAAACCCATTTCACATTATTTTATGGAATTTCTTAGGGATCTTGATTTTGGTGTGTTCTGTTGGTTTACTCATCTGTTTGCAAGCACTCAATCCAATTAAGACCACAAATTCATGGATTAATATTCCTTAATATTCTAGCCCAGGCATATTAACATCTTAATCACTTTCTTAGAGCAGAACCACCCAGCTCATGCCCCCATTAAAGATGTGGATTAAGAAAACATTCCTGTCTGCAGTGAGACTAGTTTAGTTCAGGAACTTGTCATAAATAGCATCAGTTTCTTTCTAATGAAAATGGTGCTCACCATCTCTCAGATGTCCAGTTATTAAATGAACTTATCTTCTAGGATATTTGAATAAATAATGAAGATAATTTATTCTTAACAGCAATGCTGGCTGCCTTCTTCCTCTACCATACCACAAAACCAAACAATAAACTAATAAAGAATCCCAAAGGAAATCAATAGAAAAAGTGGGTCTAGTTCTTTTCCTGTTAACAATTTGTTCTGGGCTTCAGTTTTCCTGTCCACAGAACAACTGTGACTAACATGCTCTCCTCCCACAATGGGACCAATGGGTGGCAGCATGGCAACACTGACAATTAATGCTAATTGGAATAATTTCATTTAAAGGAAATCAGTTGTGTGTCAGAGCAAGGACATGCTTTGGCACAGAGAAGGGTAGAACCTAAAAGTACATGTACACATACTTATGCTGGCAATGAACTGCCCAGCTACATTTGTACCAAGATATTTCCTTGGTAACATCCTAGATCTGTTTAATCAATAATTATTAC
This sequence comes from Oceanodroma leucorhoa, assembly GCA_030449065.1. NCBI lineage: Eukaryota > Metazoa > Chordata > Aves > Procellariiformes > Oceanodroma > Oceanodroma leucorhoa. The sequence continues at coordinate 5,417,731 of JASVER010000046.1, read as the reverse complement.
CATTATGTCCTATTAGAAATATCAAATTTGTCATATTTAGTTTCCAGATGAAGAAACCTTAAAGATACAGTAAGCCCTTTTCCCACCTCTCTCAACCTGCTCTTGGCCTTCACACTTCTAGCCAGCTCATTTAATGTGTTCCTAAACATTCTTGTGAACACAGACAGACCATGCAACTAGCTGAGTTTTTAAAATTACATATCCTCTCTACTGGGATGCCTTACTTTTATTGACAAAGGCTGTGGGAGAATGACCAGCGTTTCAAATCAGAAGAAAGTGCAAGAAGCTATACCTTCACTTCACTGGGGCAATCAGAGTTGTGTGTGCACTGAGTACATCAGACCTGCCTCGAGGCTCTGCAGCACCTTGGGCTGGTACGAAGGTAGGAGCTAAGGCTCCTGGTCCCACTCCAGAAAAGAGGAAGAAAAACAGATGAAAGGTGATGCTCGTTCCTCTGATCGATAGTAGGATACAACCACTGATTTTGGGGGATCCATCCCTGTCCATCCTTCCTCCCAGTGACACCAGCCACTTGGCACCCTGGTGCCTTTCTGTGTGGCATTGAGAGCTGTGAAGTGGGCCTCTTGGGACTCCCTTGCAAGCACAGTGCAGAGAAGAGTCATTAATCACTTTGCTGCCCAAGACATTTTGCCTGTGTCTAGAGCAGCTCCACATCACTTGAAGGATGGTCATGGAATTAAGCGCTACTGGTCTTCACCCAAGTCAAAATGAAGAATCTCATCATATAACAAACTAATTTGAAACATTAAAGGTCCCTCCATGTCTTCCTTTTAATCTCTGTACTTGAAAACATGTCATATTTTCGAAAAACACTAAAGTCTGCCAAGAAAAAGAAATGGCAGAGGCTTTAAGTCTTCCCTTACAAAAAACACAGAATAAAGTCATGTGTCCAACACATTCATTCACATTCACAGGCACGCTTGAAAACACAGGAAAACCATTTCCCCAGTAAACTACCTCCAAACAGCTATATCCATAGATAACCAGTCTGACTGATGAGAGCAGAATTTGGGCCTGCATGTAAGCTCCTATAAGCAATTTGCATTTTTTCTAATTAATAAAATATATATTGATTAGCTCATAGGATTTCATGTTTCATATGTCTAATTATAAATTGATGTTAAATGTTAATATAGAAAATTCTATTTATATATTTTAATCAAGACTGAACAAAGCTATTAATTATTATTTGAGTGGTTTTAAGTGCTGTTGAATCATATGTGATTCAGTTGTCTGCCCCACTGCTAAAGCAATGGGATTTTTAGCAAGGCACTAAGGACTTTTTACTGACAGCCCACTGCACTTTTCACCCACTCACCCTACATCCTTCTGTCTTCTCCACCTGAGACTAAAAATCCCTCATGCATTAAATCTGAAGGTCACTGATCAGGTTTAATTCATTGATCCCTACACAATTTCATTCGCTAACTGTTTCTGTTACAGGAAAAATGGCTCAAAGCCTCTACAAGCCTGATGGCTAACTCTGACTTCTCACAATGCTTCCTGATGTCTCTAGAAATCTTAGAGTCGGTTTGTGAAACTGCTAGATTATCAACTAAAATTTAAAACAGAGGAAATTTCTAGCTTTTCAGCTCAAATAAGCACAAGTATTCTCCATGCTCAGAAACGATGAGCCAAGCAGAAAGAAAATTATCATTAAGTCATTGCCATAATTTTTTTAAATTGCTCCTTTAAAAAAAAAAATGCTGGAGGTTGGCCAGGCTACTATTGGGTGTTTATAATTGCGTTATCAGGCCTCTCAAGCTAAATTGTCTCAATGAATGGACTTAAAAAGATCACCTCTCCTTTCTGAGCTGCAGTGAATAATAATGGTATTTATCTCTCCCTGAGAAGTATTTGAGGATCTACTTAAGTATCAATAATCTGACATCCAAAGGCTCTATAGAAGTGTAAAACATTGATATAAGTAAGCAATACTTACTATTTAACTATGGAAGACATAGATTAACTTCTCAAGGGGTGAAATTTAGACACTATTTGTTATGTGAATATCCCATATGTTTGCCAGCACAACTGAACAAAATTACAAGAGACKCGGTTGGCTCACCGATATTGCTTCACATTAAATAAAGACAACAGTAAGTATTATCAGTGCTGCATTTCCATGCTCATTGTGCTTTGAGAGAAAATGGCCACAACCTGAGAGAATGGAATTGTCATCCTGGCTAAGCAATTAGTTTCTCATTTAATATTACTATTGTTATGAATGCCCAGCATGTGCCTGGATGGCCACAGCAGAGAGCAACAGCAGCATTTAAAATGTTGATTTTTTTTGTTGCGATTCACTCAATTTAATGTTTAAAAGACTAGTGATGCAGTAAAACAAAGAGTTTTCTGATTTATCTAACCAGCAACAGAATCACTCTATGCTATTAACAGGACAAATTTAGATGTTGTTGCATTTTCATTCTTTTTTTTTTTTTTTTAATGCAGTGCTCTGTCAGGGTAACTGCAAATCTAGACAAAAGCCTGGTTTGTCTAAACAATTCACCTGCAGTTTTAAAAGTAAAGGTAAGCTTCTCACAGATGAGTGGAAAATAAAGCCATGCAATAACTGGTTTCAAAATACAGTATAAAGTTTAGCTGGCTTCTAACCAAYGCCCTGATCCACAAAAGGACTTCAGCTTCCACATGAGCACTCAGCACCTAAATCCACAAGTGTTCTCCACAGAAATCCCCACTTAAACTTTGGGTCTCCTCGGATGATGACGAATAAAAGCGGCAGCATCTTTGCTTATCCTCTGTGGAGGTAGCACCTTGGCTCTGCTTCCTTCCAGCAAGCGCCTAGCAGGGCAGGCAGCGATCTCGGCAGTGATTCAGCGCTGGTTTAGCAGCCGGGACGTCACACTGCTTCAGTAGCTGCAGCGAGAAAGCAGTGTGGAGGCTGTGTTTCAAAGAGGTATCTTAGACTTAAGATGCTTCCGACTTGGTTTTCCAGAGTTCACACATTTCCATYGATGCCACACTCCCCCCTGACTCAAGAAGGAGCGGGATAAGATTAACTGTAAGAAACCTGAGGTGAGGTGCAATCAGAAACAGAAAGACAGGTGAAAATACAATCCCAACCCCAGATGCCAGTTTGATCTTTTTCCCCTGCATCAATTTTCTACTTGAATGTGTAGGGACATTGTATAAGATTAGCAGTTCCTGTTGGTTTCTCCAAAGTACTCGTCAAGGGCCAGATTTCTGACCTCCGTTGGGATGAACTGATGTTGCAAATCAATGAATAGTATTTTAATATCCATTGAATGGCATTTTAATATGTGTTTCAATATATATTGTTTCTTGTTACAAGACAAAGCCACCAAAGAGGGAGAGGGGCAAGGCAGCAAGGTTATCTACATCTCGAAGACCAAAAAGAGGAAAAGGGAAATGCAGGTTAGGAGGAGACAGGAGAATAAAAGTAAAAATGAAACCAGTGCTGTCAGGAAGAGAATCAGCTACATGGCTCATTATGGGAATTCCTTTCTCATTAACCAGTTAACTTTAATACCATGTTACAGTTAGGGTCTGCCATAACTGCTGCATGTAATAATTAGATTAATTTTAAAATTTTGGGCAATATCTATACCTTCCTTCCTCCCTTGGTGAAATTTCATTGTTGGCAATACTTTAAGAGCTGGAACTCCTACGAAAACATCATTGCCCATCTTAGATCCAGGGTTTTCACAAATTAGGCGACTGAAGTTTTTAGTTCAGCTCCTAACAGACATGAGGAATAAGAAGACAGTTTGCCAGAGACGTGGAGATACCTGAAGATGGAGTCTCTCACCACACTATTTGGGCTGAGCACCAAGAAGGATATGTTGAACACAGTGAAAAAAGCAAAGGGAATATTAGAGATAACAAGGAGAAAAAGGGGATTTAAAACTTCAAAGCAGAAGGAAAACTAGGAAAGTCTTTTAAATCCAACTTGACAAGTCTGTTTCAAATTTAAAATATTTGGGACAAAAAATAAGGGGCTTGTCATTGCACTTCATTTGTTTTTTAAACACACACAGGAAATTCTAGGCCCATCTCTGCCATCAGCCAAGTAACATAGTCCCAGCTAAGGCCAGCTGAACAAGAAACCTACACAGAGCTGGAGCCTCTGCTCCAGACTGTCTCTGCTAGAAGCAGCATTTTAAAAGAGTAAATGAAGATCAAGGAATTTGAAGCTGCCCAAGGCAGCTAATTTTTTTTTTTTTTTAATATACTACTTTTCATCTCCACACATGAAAACAGAGCCATTAGTGATTATATCATGTACTGACATCTCAAAAGGGTACTGTGCACAACAAGTTGGTTTGCTTTTGACCATATAAAGTCTACTTTAGCTAATTTAGTTCGTTTTAGTTATTCTAGTTCATGTTAGGATACCAGACTTGTGTAAAATATTATCATAGCAAGCATATGCTTTTCCTGAGCTAGATTTCAGTTGCTTTTATCTCCCCCATTTTTTAAATAGTACTTGCATTTAATAGTACATACATTTAAATTAACTTCTGATCACTTCAGGTTTACCTCTGCTATTATGGATAATTCACTGTGATCAAAAATGAGGTTTCCATTCCAATTTTTGTAAAATAGTGGTGGTGGTTGCATTCGTACCTCAGCTACCTTGTTGTTAGCCTAACAGGAAGCTTTCACCATGGAGGTGGCTGCTGTGATTACATTTGATCAGCCGTAAAAGGGATTTCCCAGAACAAGGAATGGAAATGCTTTTATAGCCTTTTAGGTAATGTCAGGATTTTTTTTGTTTTGTTAATATGAGCTTTTGCCAATCACTAACAGCATGATCCAAATCCCATTTGAAGGCAATGGAAAGTCTCCCATTGAGTTTGATGGCCTTTGGATCAGTCTCTAAGTGCAGCTAGACTTAATGAGATGCTAATGTGAATTTTATGCTGCTCTGTATACGAATAGATTTTCCAAACTTTTTTTTTCCACTAATGCAAAAACAGTGATCTGCCTTTTTAAATTTTTAAATTTTATTTCCTTACTACAATTGGTATGCACGCAGAAGGAGGAATTTATGCAGCTCATTCCTTTCCCTACCTTCTCGCCCTCCCACCCCCCCCCGGCAAACCTTTATCGGCGACAGACTGCAAAGTGCAGAAAACATTACCCGCTCTCGCAGTAATCCAAACGAGAAGGAAACACCGTCCTCCCGATTTGCCTCATTAGTGTGTTAAAACTTCGTTTGAGGAAGGGCAAAATTAAGGCCTGACTACACACGCCAGAACAAAAAAAAAGGGCCCTGCAGGGGCCTCGGGAAAGCGCTGTTCTTTGTCTCTTGCTCCACCTGCCGGGAGAGGCGCGGACGGCGGCGGGGCGCAGGCAGGTCCCACCCGGGTACCGAAAGGACACCCGGGGGTTGGGGGGGGGCTGTCCGGCCGCTTCCTTGTCAGGTGGGGTTTTCGGGTGTTTCGCGGAAGGCGCGAGGCGAGAGTGTCTCGAGTCAGGGGTGCTGCGNGGGGTAGGGGAGTGGAGGCTGGGGCCACGCGCGGGTGTCAGCGTGGGGGTGGGTGAGGTTTCTTCTTCAGTGCAAAAAGGGAGCGATGCTTGTTTTGCCGCTCTTCACCGCTGTCCCGCGAGTTTGACATCCCCGAGGACGCGGGTCAGCGTGTGACTCACAGCGGCAAAAAGATTAACCCGTTCATTTCAGTGGCCCACTGCACGACCTGGTGGGTATGCACAAGCTTGCAGRGTTGTATGCCTATTGGACAAGTATTTCACTTATGGATACATAGAAATTCTCAGAAGAGAAAAATACATCTTGTGGTAACGTTTCAGTCACTCTGAGAAGAAAAAAAATCATTTGCTTCGGATCAGTGACATTGATGACCTAGCCAGGAACGCTCATCAAGTGTGGAAAATTGGAGAATCAGCACAACATCAATGGTAAGAAGTGATTTTGACCGGTGTGAGCAATTCCAATATTTCTCAGAAGTTGTTATCACATCTTAAATCTAATCTTTTATAAATATTCGGAACACAGACAGAAGTTAATGGCAASATTTTCATGGCCTTAGGCAGAAAACGAGCTTTCTCTGGAACACACTGCTCTGCATCTTTAAAAATCTCAGCAAGAGACTCACCCCAAGCTGAACTACAAGGGAAGCCATGGCTCCAGGTAGGCTGGAGAAGGAGTGGCTGAAGTGACACATCCTCCCTAGGATAGCTGCCCCAGCAAGAAGGTGGGAAGTAGGCTTCAGGCTATGTGAGTTATTCTGATTGCTCACAGCCTAAAAGCCTGCTGGCTTTTTTGAGCTACCTTGGATGTGGCACTGTGATGAGGCTCCAGGGTCTCAGACCCTTTGTCAGAGAGGAGGCAACTTGTTTGACAGGGCTAACACAGTGACGGTGACACGCACATGAAAGCTAAGGATTATGCTGTGAACTGAAGCACAAGGAGAGAGAGAGATCTGCATCTGGTCCCATTAGAGGGGCATATCCAGCTATGTGATGGCATGAATGCATGCAGCCATGCATGGCAGAGACTCTGGCCATACGTTTAGACACATGGAAAGAACAGGGCTTTCCCTGGTTTTATAGCCAGACCACATGGCCTGTTTTGGCAGGAGAGGTGGCAAGCTCTAGTCTAGGTATTTGACACCGCTAGGGTGGAATTAGCTGCAAAGTTTCACAGTTTATTAGTTTCCCCAAGGGCTCACTGAGAAAAAAAGCATTACCAGTAGAGATTACTTACAACAACGATTAGTTATTTTCTCTCCTTTCCTTCAATATCTGCTTCTGTGGTAAAGGCCAATTATTTGACAGGCTGCAGAGTACGGATTCCCATTGCATTGATTGATAAGTGAGGTATTTGTAAGTCAGTCTCAATCATGTAAAATGTTTGGCATGTCTGACTTTTAAATACAAACTTTCCTCAAACAAGCATCTTGGGAGGCCATTACAAACCCTCTTTTCCCAAAAAGCCTAAAGAGAGAGAGACACTGTCTCTATCTTTCTTTAAACGTCAGCAAACTAMGTCCATTTATTACACATTTCAGATTAAGCATAACGGCTTCAGCATGATRTTGTATTTTAGGAGAGTGGTGATGTCTTAGATTGCTTGAAAATATGCTGTTCTTCAGGGAAAAGAAAGAAAGATACACCCTGCTTTAAAACCCCCATCAGAAAAACTTGCGTTTACCAGAGAACTACTATATTATGCCCTTTGGCCAAGAATTTTCTGATCTAGCTGGAGTCTGAGTAGCCTTCAACATTAACCACTTGCAGAGCATACTGGAGTATGGCCGTGGGTAGCCGTAGTAAATTTTACATCTGCAATCGCATCCTCAAATAGGTAATTTCTTCAATCGTCCAGTCACGATAGCTCTATCAACTTGACCATTCATCCCACCCAGGTTGTACTGGTATGTCCAACACCTGGTTCACCCGTTAGCTCATGAATCCCCTCAGCAACACAGGAACAGCAATAGTGCGTCAGGAGAGCTGTAGCAGAAGACATCTTTTATCTACACTTGCAAGCTGATCACCTCGGCTGTTAGGTATGGTTTGTTTACTCTGTGAATTCCCCTTTGTGCTTCCCCTCTTCACCCTCATCTGCGCTGAGCAAAATAAGTATATAAATGAAAAGGAACTCAGGCTGACAGATCACAAGTTTGCTGCCAAGGGAAGATTAGTTCCTAGACATGTAGAACAAGAAGACATTACATTTTTTGTAATGCTGCGCTCAGTGAGCAGAGATTATTTGCAAGGTCCAGGGTTTAAGTGTGGCAGATGGATGCAAGCTAGTGGTTCTCATGAACAAAGATGCTGTTTCAAAGAAAAGGTGTGTTCAGCTTCTGGAAAAGAAATTTACCTCTCAGCAGGGACTGGCAACTCTAATCTTATTTACATTTCTCACAGCAGCGGTACGCATCTCTCATTCTCAGCCCTAACTCTCCCTGCCAGCTGAAGCTGTGCTATACAGATAGGTAGTAAATAATGTAGGATCGTGCAGATTGTCGTGAGGCCTTTTCCTTCTCTCTATGCTGCAAACTCCTTTTCAGAAGCAACAGTTAAGCTGTCAGCAGAGCGGGATTACAAATCTGATACTCGGTACACTTTTGGACGGTTACAGCTTTCAGGCGTTTTCCATGAATAGGCACCAATCATTTCACTGCCATACTGGTGAGGCGCTTTGTTGGGTTAGTAATTTTTTAGACGGGGATCAAAGAACCAAGCACAGGAAGGTGCAAACAGATATCATTTGGTAGATTCATGTAAGGTACAACAAAAGCTAGGGCTGTAAGACAACTACATTTTACTTCTAGGCTCTGAATTGAAGCATCTTTCAACCTTGTTTAAAGAATTTGCATTGTCAAAGCAAAATTCCTGAACATAAACACTTATTGCTGTAAATATTTAAAACTCTGCTCTGTGAAAGTACAGAAAAGACATATTAGCAAACATAGCTTTGTGTCTCATTATGACTTCTATACATAATGAAAATGTTAAAAGCAATACGGTTTCTTTTAAAATAATACTAGCACTTAGAGTATAATGGTGCACCCTTGAAGATGATGTTTTACAAAGGTACTGTGTGCAGGCACTCATACTAATGCTTGTTGTAATAAAACAGAAACCTGTACTGCTATAAATTCTCACTAATGCAATTCTACTTAGAGGGCTGGAAAAAGTTGCCTTTATATTATGTTGTCATTTTAATGTCAGTGTCATTCTTCATTCCTCTATTCATATAGCTTTATTAATAAACATATTTGTCTGTTAGGTGGAGATGAGCAAATGGCCCAGATTAGAAACCTATAAGGCTCCGGTGATCACACCTGCAGTCAGTGCCTCTGAGCAGCTACCTCTGCTCGAGAGATTTCGGCTCACACCCTGCAGGCACTAATAAGGTCGGGAATCTCAAGCATAGTAATAAGAGAGGAGTGCTCAGGTTTTGAAGAGCCTTATGACTCTGTTACATCTGTCGACAGCTGCTCCTGGGGGAAGGAGTTATAGCATTGCCGGGCAGTGGAAAATAACTAACCCTATTCTATAGGTCAGAGGCTGAAATTGCTGGGGCTTGCATACATCGCAGGGCAGCACTGCTCCCTGTCACCAGCCTGACACAGTGCCACCACCCACACCCGAGAAATCGATGTGATCCTGTCCCACAGAGCTCCCTCTTGACGGGGGGCTTTGAAGTAGAAACAACGAATGTCACAAGGCTYGGGATAAAAATCGGAACTCTGGCAATAAAGTACCTGCTTTTGGTTTTGATTAACAGCGCAAACAGCAGTGTAGCAATGTMCTAGCACAGAAGGTGGAGCTCTGGCTTGTGCTAGTAGGGTAATACAGTTGCTCCTTAGTCCTAGCTAAAAAGGCTACAAGGATGGGGACAAGGAAGAGAAATGTCTTTAAAAAAACAAACAAACAAACAATCAAACAGAGAAACTCTGAAGGCCTTGAAGTCAGAGATTATTAGAATTTGCGTGTTTTTTTCCCCCATCATAATGCAATCAGATCCACTTACCATCATCTCAGCTACCTTACTTCCTTAATAGTTTAGCACGATATTTACGAAGAAACAAGCGAGATAAAATGCCATGTCATCTTCCAACAAAATAATCCATTTTGTGCTGGTTTTGCTGAACTAGAAAATGTGCATTCGGTTTTTGTTAAGTATTGTCATTAAATGTGTTTTCTAAAATAATGCAGATTATTTCCTGGAAGGGGATCACATATCCCATAGTTTCCATAGTGAAAAAAACCCAAATGAGTACAGCCTGTCTCGCCACCATGTTTTTCAAAAGAAATGCTCCCCTAAGACTCTGTGCAGAAGATGATAGTGGAAAGAATGTGTCTTCTAATGTCTGATTGGTTACCACAGAGAAAATGTGAATTGCAATGAAAGGCAATCAAAGAAACAGTTTAAGGGCAACATATTTCCTTGTCCTCAGTGTCATGTATGAAATTATAATGTTAAAGTGGAAACGTGGCAGGTTGCAATAATTTTAACCAAAATTTTTGTCATCAACAGCAATCACATTCTCTTTTGCTGATAAGCTACTTCTTGGTTTACTGCACCTTTTCTTCACACCCGTGCACCATGGATGAGTTCTCAAAACATTGCTTTACTCCTTTAATTATAGAATGCCATGGTTTTTAAATTACGTGGGAAACATTTTTTCCTCACCTATCTTTGGGTATACATTTCTACAAATAGCAAATGACATCTGTACTCAACTTTCACTTGGGCAACCCCTACTAAGTAATGACACCATCATTATGCCCAGGCCATGATGGGATCACATCCTCTCAGTCACTCCTTGAAACTACCAACCACACCACACAAGTTTCTGCTTACTTTGGTTTTGTAATATGTGGGAGTCGTTCTAACTGCAGGTGTTCCCCCAAAATCTGTGCAAAAAAAGATATGTATTCACATAACTCTGGGGCTCCTTTAGAAACTGCTTTAGTCATTGTGAAGCTTGAGCCTTGTCCATATTCAAGATTTTTTTTAAAGCATTATTACTAGAGTCTTCCCTTTTAATATTACGAACTTTTTGGTGCTGTGAAGTTAGTGCTGAAATTAAGGAAAATGCTACAGCGTGGAGGACTTTTCACAGATGCACAGCTGGGGAAAAAAAAGAAAACCTTTGAGCAAAGGAGCTACTGGCTGACAGCGCAGAGAAGTGTGAGAGAAGTCAGTGAATACCAAATAGCATGAGCATGGTCCGAATCCAGCAGTGTGGAAGCTTTCATTACCTCAGAGTTCTGGCTTTTTTTTTTTTTTTTTTCCCCTTCTTATCATGTATCCTCTCATTTGTCAATCACCTCATGATCTTCTGACTGACAGGAGAAGTCAATCTCTGTACCACTATTCTGGATTATTTTATTATGGATAATTATTTAATAACAAGGTATGTTTTATCTCTAGCTATCTCTGTTTTAGGTGATCTCAGTAAGAAACTAGCAAGACTCAAAGGAACTTGAAGAAAATGCGTAGGTAAGTGCAAAAGGAGAATGAAGGTAAGCAACAAATGTTCTTTTGAGGAATGTGAATGTATTAATCGCATCCTTCTAAACACAAAATTGAGACGTGACCATGATGTCAGGATTAATGGACGTACACAATGTTTCAGGAGAGTGTGGGTGGTAGAAACAAGACTGTATTTTGATCTTCTATAATAGAAAGCAAAATTAGAAAATGTAAGACAAAGAATGGTGTTCTGTTCTCTAAGACTGATGAAAACGCCGGGAAAAAAAATCCACACATTATTAAACTGAATTACGTTTCTATGACATGTTTGGGGAATGAATGAAGAATTTTGCAGTTAAGTTCTTGAATTCACTTTCGCTGCAAGCATATGTTTTCCAACATGTCAGTGCTGCCTGGGCTCTCTGTGTCAGCTACTTTTCTTCCGAGGGTTGTCTCTGATCCTCTTCCTTTCCATTACCATTTGTCACCTGGTAGGTAAAACTCTTCATTTCTGAGCTTGATAGGCTACAGGTTCAATACCAAATAGCCTGCTGGTCAATGTAGTGAACTTTGACAGGCTGAACAGCAATGTTATATTAGCTAAGGAGTGCTGGTTTGTTTTTCTCTAACCCAAAGGCAATCGTTATAAATCTAAATTTCTGGCCTGTAAGAACCATAACATTGGTTAATAGGGACTTTTTTTTTTCCCCCAGACTATTAATCAAAACTTGTCTTCTATCTCCAATACATTTTTCATCTTGGTTGGAGATTACAAGTACAGTAACTCAATACTTATATTTCTGTAACTYAAAAATAATGTGTTCTATGCTTTGAAATGTAGAAAAGGCATTTGTTCTGTTTATACATGCTAAATATGCTAGAGTTTTATATCTCAAATCACCTACAATTTTCTCTGCTCTCTGCTGCACTCCCTTCCTCTGTCTAGCCACCACACTGGTAGCAGGGATGAGCGCATTCTAGTGACAGAATGGGTTTCGGTTTTTGTTTTAATTTGCTGTCAGGAGAAATAAAACACAGAAGGAAAAACTGGGTACTGGAATGACTTTGGTAGAACTGTCTTGTAGTTACTTCTATGGATTTGTTTGGTTTTTTGTAAAAAATTTGTGACAATAATAGTGAAAATGAGAAATTACCTAATATATCATGACTCTGTGAGGGGCCCTGATTCAGCTCCTCTGAGATACATTCCTTATTCCTTGTGACCTTGCTGGACAGTGTGTGTATTTCCATTTGCAGCTCTCCAAGGAGCACACGCTACAAAAAAGTTACATGGGTACCAATGACATCACTCTTAGATGAAAACAACCACCCATAATCTTACCTATTAATTTCATCAGACATTTCAGTCTTCTTCTGATGTTTCCAAAGATTTGACTAGAAACAATTTGAAATGGTAAGCGGAAAGCATAGCGAGTTTAGTCACTGCAATTTTTTAAAGTCAAATAATACAAGGTTAAATTAAACAGATGAAGGTTCAGCAGAAAAAAAAATGTGGTTAGTGGAAAAATATGATAAATTTCCCCCTGACCAAGTCTTCTGGCTGTATTGCTACTGTGTGCCTGTGCACACATTTCCTAAAAGGGCATTATTTCTTTGAGGCCTTGAGTTTGTTTCTCTCAAGCAGCAGAACAGCTGGGAAACTCCAGCTAATAGAGAATGCAACCGCACGTCTCCTCGGCAGCACTGCTACTGGGAGCACATTAAGCCTGTCCTTTGCTCTTTACAATTGCTTCCCACAGAATATCAAATCAACTTCAAAGTCTCGGCACTTATCGGCAGTGCTTAGATACCCAAGGCTATGTCCAGAGCGGTGAGCACAAAGCGCGTGGAAGCTTCCACGTCCTGATAACATCCTGCCTTCACACCAGGGTAGGATCAGGTCATGCAGAAAGCCCCACTTACCACTCTATTTACAGTTCCATAGGAAAGAAACCTGCGTGTATGGAGGAATTGGAAGCGGTTGCTTCAGATGAGACACAAAGCAAGGTAAGAGTGTAGCTATACATAGACACAGAACTGGAATTCTTTCTGATAGAAATCTTATTCTGGAACTAAAGACCATAGAAATAACTCCCCCATAAACTAAGGAACATCACAAAAATTGTAGCCCAATACAAAAGACATAATTCCATGCCATCTTTAACACAACCGCTGACACAGATACGTGCTTAACAAAGAAAAAAGAAAAAAAAAGAAGAAATGTATGACAGCAAAATAGTCCATTTACTGTTCTTTTGGAAAAACTAAGTGATTAAACACTGCAGTTGAGGCCACCTTGCTCTGCAGTGTGCAGTGCTCATTATATTTCACACAGTTTCAAAATATTTTTTCATTATGGACTATATAACAGATTTCTTTTTATAGCTGCAGACTAATTATTCCTGATGTACTGAATAGGACTATATTTTCATTAAATATACTTAAAATTACTGCATAATAGAAAGTGTCAAGGGCTTGTACTTTTGGGCTGTCACATTTTTAACACGTTTTTAACTCCGAAGAAGTAACAAAGATAACACAGTTAAAAATGTATCTTAGAAAATATTCCTTTGTAAAATGCAGTTTGGAAAATGTTTCAGATTACTCACCTGCATTTTAAATGAGCTGACATCATTGTGACCCATAATATCCAAGTCATGAGATTCTTAATTCTATGAGAAGCGCCACTAAAACCAGCCAAAGCTACTTGTGTGAATGAAAAAATGCAGAGTTGGACTCTTAAGCTTGTTTGTAATTTTTCTTTTGGTAGAATTTGAGATAGCTCTGGTTTTTAAGTGTAGACATTTTGTTTGCTGAATTGAATATCAAAGCTCAATATAGGCTTTTAAAACTGGACATATGGAAATGAAAATGCAACTGTGAGCTCAGAGCAAAAAAATGCAATCAGAACAAAGCTTTGGGATTTGAAGAGTTGTGTTTAACTTTATGATACTAATTACTGCAGATAATCGTTCCTGGAACCATAATTGGTAGTTCTTCAATTGATTGCAAAATTGGGCTAGAAATGTCTTGGATAGACTTAGGCAACTGGAAGTAAGATAAGTACGAATACTTTGAGTTGAACATCTGATTCTTTGATTTTCCCTTTGTAATCATTTCTGGGGACCAATGGAGTTCTTTAGTCTTTTTTAGGTAGAGAGAAATTTGTTTACATAGATGTTAATGTGCAGCATTAGTTTTGCAGAAGACCACCCAGTGAGCTAACAAGAAAGCAGTGATTTGAACTGAATGATGAGATGCACACTTTTTCAATACCACTTTTCAGTTGATCAGATTTGAATTATGAAAAACTGCAAAGGAAGAAAATTAGATTATTAGAATTAAGGATGAACCTTTTCTATTTCTAAAAGAAAGGTTGCAAGAACCGGTAGAGCGCTGCAGCTACACAACATGCTATGCACTGTCACTGAGGACTGCTCAAAAACTGTATCACAACCTGAATACCTTTTCCAGATGCCTTCTTGTTGTAACTTCCTTTAAAGTCATAGATCCATTAACAAACTTTCATCACATGCCATGAGAAGTAGAATGTGTTTCCTTCCATTTTGGAGCTGACTGGAACTGGCTATGTCCAACACGAAGGAGCCCCTTGTCTCTTCCCTCAGAGGCCACCCCTGCAGCCTCCCTCCCTGCTGCCAGCACCTCGTCACCTACACCCAGTACACTCCTGTGTTTTTGCTTTGTAAAAGAACAAAAGTCTTTTTAAAACTTACTGAAGACATTTTCAGCTTTGGCATCACAGTATTATGTGGTCAGGCAATGCAAGTTGTAGAGAGATTAAAAGATTTTGGGAAACTAACAATAAATAATACAATAATATCATGTAATCTTTTCTATGCTTATATTATTCTTTTGGTTTGGTTTTGTTTCTGCAAACTTGCCATTTGAAAAATTAAATGTACAAAGCAGTTCAACCTTCTATACTGAATGCCCCAAGCAAGAAGAGATGTTGTCGTGTATTAAGCCCAGCCGGCAACTAAGCCCCACGCAGCCGCTCGCTCACTCTCCCCCAGGTGGGACGGGGGAGAGAATCGGAAGGGTAAAAGTGAGAAAACTCGTGGGTTGAGATAAAGACAGTTTAATAGGGAAAGCAAAAGCCGCGCA
>JASVER010000046.1:5377672-5402515 GCA_030449065.1 Oceanodroma leucorhoa | reverse complement strand
TGGAATACCCCATTGGCCAGCTGGCCTAGCTGTCCCGGCTATGCTCCCTCCCAGCTTCTTGTGCACCTCACAGAGCATGTGAGCTGAAAAGTCCTTGGGATGTAGACTACCTAGCAACAACTAAAAACATTAGTGTGTTATCAACATTCTTCTTATACTAAATCCAAAACATAGCACTATACCAACTACTAGGAAGAAAATTAACTCTACCCCAGCCAAAACCAGGACAGATGTCCATCAGCAGCCATCCCATTTCAAGGCTATTTGTACATACAAACAGGTTTTACATTTCATTTCACCATAAGCTATTGAGCAAACCCTTGTCTTCTCCGTGTATTTTCTCTTGTTTTCTTTCAATAGTCTGTCTGCAAAGTTTCTGTCTTGTTTTTTCCATTGCTTCAGGCTCCTATACAGATGAAGTTCCTCCCTGAATCTGAACACAAAAGAACCCACCCAAATTCTCTATACTACGTAGAGACAACTGCCACAATTTCTGTTTTATCTTTATGTAGGATCTTAAATTGATCAACAAAGCCTCTGAGAGCAGCTGCATTTGAGAGGGTTGCATTCCCCTCTCTCAGGGGAAATGCAGTTCCTATGGAAAGTAACTGCTTAACCCAGTCGGGACTGCAGCAAAATCAAAGTGAGTGAGTCCTTTTTTTTCTGGGAATAACGCCTGACTTTAGAGGTGAGCGATTTGGGAACTCCTCAATTAAATTCTGAATGCTTATACCCAGCTCAATACTTGGCTTACAGAATACTCCTTGACTACCTAACTTGCCAAAATGCTTAAAAAACCCCATACAGCAGAGGGACTATGGCAGAGAAAGAAGATCGGTAAGAGCATGCCTGCTATCAGTCGCCTCTAGCAACAGCGTTCAGTGAAAATACTGAAGTGCACAAAAGCTAGAAGTGAGCTAATGTAAAATTAACATAACCTCTCACATTAGTAAAAATCAGCAAAAGCCTGCCAGATTTGTAATGTTTCACTCTCACCTATCTCCTTATCAATAAAAATGCAGGGAGGTGGTTTGTGACTATATCATCTTCCCTACCAGTAGCTTTCAAAGTGATGTTTACAGCCCTTAGAATTTTTAAATCTTTACTTTCATTAATRTGAAAAATACATTTTTTCCCTTTTTGCAGACAGGCCTTTCTTAAAAAAAGTTCGAACATTCAAATTCCACTAAAACCATTCTCTCTTTTTGCTAAGCCTGAGATCACTATAGTCAGGTAAGACAGCTAATGTTTAAACACAAGGGTCAAAAGTTAAAACAGCAGAAGTCAAATATAATACCAGAAGTCTGCCATTTTTTTCAGGTGCAATTGAGATCAGAATATCAGTTTTCAGATTAGTACATGTTTTTTTCATGGCAAGATACCATTACATTATTTCAGTTATAAATTCTGTTTGTAGACAAGAATATAAAACAGCACTAAGGACAGAAATGCTGGTGATTGGTGATAGCGAACAATAGCTTTCCGTAAAAATTCACTCAGTGAAAAACATTTCCTAGGAAGCTATTGCATAATTAGATTGAATAGCAAAAATAGGCAGATATTTTATGCACCAGCTATAAGGGAATGGATAATATTATACAGCAAAGGTTTGGTTATTATCTTGTCTTTGCTAGATTTTTATTTTGACATATTTTAACAAGCACTACAGCCTAGAGCTTTTTCTATTAAAATATAGTTTTATCAAAAATATTAAAAGTGAAGCATTCCTTCATTTCAGAAAATAGGATTGAAAATCTTGGGTTTTGTCATGAAATTAAAATGTTTACAACAGCTTTTGAGAACTTAATATATTACGAAAAAAGTAAGCACTCTGTAAGAGTGCTGTAAACTGTTAAAGTATTTTCATTAATAAAATATTTTAATAAATAATTATGTCTAAACATATACAGAAATTCTAAAATGCCAGGGTAGGGAAGATGAACAAAATTTTTGTGAAAATGTATGTTGGGTAAGTAGAGGTGAGAAGGATCAGCTAAAGAAAAAATTCAGAACCATCTTAAGTAGGATTAACTACCTGCATCAAAAATTAGAAACAAATCCATATGCCCAGCTAATCCCTGGATTTTCATCTATGAGCTTTTTGTTTGTAAAATACATGAAATGGTAATGGCAGCATCAGAATATATCAGTGCTGAATATATCATTTTTTATCCAGGCACAAAGTACACAAAGCAGATGTTGGATTGACCCCTGCTCAATGAAATCTGTTTGATGGTTTGGTTGTTCTTCTCTACACATTTGAAATGGCCATGAGGGAGAAATATGTCAATGGTGTGCCTTTAAACTTCACGAAAAGAGCTACCCACACACCTCCTTGGGAGGATACCAGACCCAATCTGAGACAACACCGTAGCAACATTAGCTTAGAGCATGTCTCAGACTTCTGTAAATAGCAAAGATAAAAGAAAAAGAATCCGAGAAAAAGGGGGTTATAACATTGTTTTCCAAAGGTTACACTAGTGCTTGCTGTTTCAGGCAGGATTCAGCAAGAGAATATGGGAGATCATGATATCTTACAGATTTCCTTCTCAAACTGAAATCAGTGACGGGTAGATAAACAGGGTCAGTGAAGGGGGAGAGAAGAGAAAGGAAACAAAAGTAAAAAAAGTCTCAAAACCTCTACTAAGGAAAAAACAGCATATGCTACCAAAGCACTGCTGCTCAGTGTAACTTCAGGTATTACTGGTAAGAAAACAATGTTGGAGAATAACAGACAGGCTAGGGGAAGGAATAAAGAATGTCAAGAAAACAATCAGTAGAGTAAGAAAGCAGCAGAGAGTATTAAAAAGGACAAGGGAAGGAAAAGAGTGGATCAGATTGGCCTTTTGAGTTTGATGTAGCTTTGAGTGAATAGCACTGTGTGTGTGGAGTGGTGTACACAGCAGGCTTTGGGGCATTTCTAGGCTATCTATAGTTTGCCACAGCAATTTAATGTGGCATTCAAGAATAACCCTTTGAGGCAAAAGTGTCACTATATGCCAGTTAAATTATCATAGGTCAGTGAGCACCAGAGAACTGACTACCGGTTTTCTATTCTTAACATAAAGGAAACATTTAATTCTCTGACTACTTCTCCATTATTTGCCTTAGGTATAAGAAATATATCTTGTAATTGTTATTTGTTAAACTTTACTTCTATAAGTATACACAACATCATCAAGGTCAATAAATATAAGCAGTATGCCGTATACTTCTACTTTACTTGAGAAAGGACCTTTCTCCAGAAGAAAGGGAAAGCATGCATCCAAAAAATGGCAAGTACAGGCTATCTACTGCTGTGATGATTTGTAACTCCTTGGGAAAAAAAAACAGCAGTTGTGGGTGTTTTTTTTTTTTATTTAAGTGATAAGTAAGAGGTAGCGGGAGAATGACTGTGAGCTCTACTGAGCACTCAGTTGTTGCATGGAATTAATATGGAAATTATGTTAAAGGGAAGCTGAAAGCATCAGAGAAACTGTTTGAAGACATGCACAACTACAGAAGAGGGCTTTGTTTTCCAGTTACGGTTTTATTTCCCTGCTCTATCTATGCTCTTAGCAGATGGTGTTTGCTCCTTGAAACTCCAGAGAGTAAAAGGTAAAAATAATGCCATACAGCAGTAGTGCTTCAAGGGAATTTTTAGAAGGTCATTTTTTCCTTCACCTATATCTTTCCTCATTTGTCTGAACTCACTGTGAGTTTTCAGTTGTTACCATTACATTCCCATAATTGCCCTAATGCTCATATGGAATTAGCTTTAGGAAAACAGACCGGGAAAGTATTAGACCACTTCTGGCAAGTGCACTGATAGGTCTGGAGTGGGTTTTCAGGAGTTTAGGAAGAAACCTAACTTGAAACCTCAGAAAGTAATTTAATTACTGCTGCCCTTTCCTTACCTTCTCACTGTCTTACTGCAAAGCAGCAGTTCCATTCCCATTCTTCCTTTTTATTTTGATGTAAAACTTGTTGGAAAAAATGTTCTATTGCCTACATTTCTTGCAAATATATAGATGAAGAGTGTGGGTTATACTGGGTACGCTTGATTAGTGGTAGTTGAAACAAAGACAAACCAGAGAAAGGACAGAGGAACTAAACCAAATATGGTACAACTACAGTTTTGTTACAGATCTTTTCTAATTTCTTTACAAGAGAAGAATTTACATCTTCCCCCACTCTTTTAGCATTGTCTATGTTAGCGTATTGCTTGCACTATGAATTAATACACAATGCAATGATTATTCATTAAACATTAATTTCAAAAAATTCCATTGAATTATGTTTGTATTACTGCACCAGGAGTATCATAGCAAATACTATCTAAGTTTCCAATAATAACTTACCGAATTTGGAAAACAGATCTATAAGTAGAAAAAGACTAGTCAGTGGAAGTCAGAGGAATGGCTCACAGGTCAGCAACATATGAGCGTGAAGGAGTTTATTGAAGGCAATATTCTCAGCCAGAAGCATCCAAATAGTTGTCAGTCTCAGGTTTCTGCATCGGTTTCTTCACTGTATTACTGAACTAGCACTGAAGAATTTAGTAGCATAAGAGCTCTTTTACAGTGACAGAAATGTGATCCTTGGTTGAACACAGCACTCTGTCCAATGAAGAAGTGGGAAACGTTTTTTTCAGAGCTTGTTTTCTCATTTCCCACTGTTTCTTTTCCAAGGGAAGCACAGTTTTCTTAATGACAATATAGAATATAAGAGATACCACCATAACGAGCAGAGCTATGCAAAGTGGGGTTTTGTTAAGCCTCCAAAATGTTTGCTTTAAACACCAACTCGGCCCCTTCCTTCATGGTACTGCAGTTAAAATGAGGAGAACATACATGTCTTCTTTCTGTTGCAGGAGCTCTGGAGGCCTCTGAAATCTTCATGTGCTTGGGGCTGCCTGTTCAACAGCTAGGTTTATAAAAAATGTGATCATTACTTCAGTATAAGGGAATGTTATTTCTAGGAATCCTACTGATTTGGCAGGCTTCTTCATTACATTTTTGCCTAGAGATTAATCTACATCACTTGAAGTCTGAGCCAACCTGGAGCTGGAGGGAGGGGTCAGAAACGCCGTGCAAAGCCAAAGCCCTTTTCTACCCCTTCCTTTCTTCTGATGCTGATGAGTCCCCTGAAAAAAACAAGTACTATTCTCACCTCAGTAAGGTTCAGAACATGCTTTTGCAGAGTGTGGTAAGGAACACTTGCTCTCATAAGTTCCCAAACTTCAACCACTTGGTGTTCAAGAGTGACAGAACATCAGCATTCTCCAGTGCTGTTTCCAAAGTTAAATCACCAGGAGTCAAATTTTAAATAGGACAAGCCTTTGGCAATACAAGCAACAATTCTTTAACTTGCAGTTTCTGTTAACAGTGGAAGGTAGTTAATTCTCTCTTTTTCATACATACACAGAAATATGCATGGTTTTGTTAAATAAAAACAACAGCTACATTTCTGGAAAATACACAGGTGATATTAATTGTAAAATTCATTATTGAATGTGGGCTAAATTCTGTATCCATTTAATACGCTTTGAGCCAGCAGTGCTGTGAGTGGGGTGGTTTCTAAGCATACTCCCAGGAGGTATTAGGGTAGATGGGGGCTGCTCTACCTTGTGTCTAAAATGGCGTGTTATTCCTTTACTGTAAGTGGATCTATCAGAGCACAGCTTACCTTTCTAATGTCAAGGAGCAAGAATTATTTTAAGGTAATAATGCTAGAAATGTTTTTGACTTTCACACTGAATTTGCTGTTTTCATACCAAAAAAGAACTCTTCATTCTTGCATGCTTCTGCCTTTGATTGTGCCATCATAGAATTGATGTAGTAGTATTACAAAAGGCAGAAACAAGGTATAATAGACAAATGTCTAACTCATAAACTGATAAACATCCTAACTCACTAAAACTTAAGGCATATTCATTACTTCAAGCATGTTGAACAATTCAATTACTTGTTTTTCAAAGGATACTGGATATTATGATCATTTTCATACTCTTCCACCAGCTCAATACTCTCCTTGAACAGTTAAGTCTTTTGGTCCTGAGGCAGCTCAGGATCCAAGTGGGGGAAAAAAAATCTCACATATAATAATTCCAACCTTTTAAATTCTACTCTCTGCTAAGGTCTTAAGAAGATTTATATAAAGCCTACAAGTTGTTCCCGGTTCAGGTCCTTGGCAGCGTACTTTAATTTTAAAGCTGCTCATTTTTTTTTGTTTATCAGCTGGTCTGGGAGGGGGGAAATGGTGACTCACTTCTTAAACTCCTGCTTCTGCCCTTCTGTGTCAGAATTATACCCAGCTCCGCAGTCTTCTCGAGAGTCATCTGCTTCATTTCTTGACAAACCTAAGCCTTGCTTTCTCTCGGGCTAATCCCCTTTCTTCTTTCACATATCCCTAATGCTCTTAGGAACCCTTCTCAACCTCACAAATCTCACTAAGAGGCAGAAGTAGCCCACAGTGAGAACCCTGTTTTCATATTCATCCTTATCGCCAAAGGTGCCAATCTCTTGAGCTAGCATTGCACCGACAGAGCTATTAAGAGTCTTTGAGTGGAATTTTCACTTGCAAAAAGTTTGTTTAAAAAAAGATTTTAATAAAGATGTGATTGAGAACATTTTAAAGCACAAACTAGGAGAAACAGCCATAAAAGGGTAATGTTTGGAACCACTGCTTTTCACTTTTCAATGCTTCCAACATACGATTTCAGTAGTTTATTCCAAACTGATTTATATTGGAAAGATTATTTTTTATCAACCAAGTTTTGCACTGTTTTTTTTTGTATATTTCTTTTCCTTCACTTGCCCATCTTTTTCGTCATTCTCCACTTACAAAGTTCCAGYACATCAAACTTCCAGCTGGACGTCATATGCGTCTAATGGGAGAATTAAGGTGACCTCACATGGAAATGTGTGCTGCCACATAATATATCTTACTATTGATACTACACAGTAGTCTAGTTTTTAGGCATTAACACCACCATCTCTGGATGCAAGAGACACTCTCTGGATTCAAAAAGCACTTCAACAGATTGCTGTTAAAGGAGTTACCAGAGGGTGGTTTTCCCTTAGTTTTTACCAGTTATATCTTTTCCATATCTCTTGATATGAAAACTTCTGTATTGTCACTGTTTCTCTGCTGGACTTTCATGCAAAGTATATTTGAAAGATCAGCAGCTGTTTTTTGTTCATTGCTATTTTAAACCTGGACCTTTTCTTTGATTAATTTTCTAGTATGGCCCAAGAAAGAGTGGCAGTGCCTCAGGCAGGGATGCAAGACTTTTCGTAATGACTTGGCTGATAGAAAAAGTGCTGCTAAACACTTTCACAAAGGCTAGAAACTGAACTGGTCTTGTAGCTAGGACAGATATGGAAAACTGTATATCAAAATATTGTTTTGCAATATAAGTCATTAGCTAATAACTACTTCTATAGATATAGTTTATCATGCCAGAAGCCAAAGGCTTTTTGTTCTACTGGCCAGCTCCTCTACAGTGTGATGCTGTGCGTTTCAGCATTCAGTCTCAGAAGTSAATAAATACAGATGCAAAAATAATGCTTTCATTTTTAGGCTAGTTACTGCCAGAAAAAAATCTTTCAGAAGACTCAACAAAACCTGGTTTCCAGTCAGGACCAAAAATATACAATATTCTGGATTCAGTTGGGTGTCCTGATTGTTTGATATATTGCTTCAGCATCATGCTTACCTCTTGTATCTTAAAGGAGTTGTGATCCAGAAATTTCCCTTTTTACCTCGGTATTTATTCTCCCATAGTCTGTCAGACTCTGTTTACTTACAGACACTTTTTCATGCATTATCCTCAGGTTAAGTGCTGTTTTTTTCTTGCAGAATATCATGCAGTTCAGTAGTTTGTCAGTTCTTGAAAAATAATTGTTCAATTTGTTAACTGAGAGGGATTTTCTATCTGTCAACATACTAGACTTACTGGGATAGCGTGT
Organism: Oceanodroma leucorhoa; assembly: GCA_030449065.1. Lineage (NCBI taxonomy): Eukaryota > Metazoa > Chordata > Aves > Procellariiformes > Oceanodroma > Oceanodroma leucorhoa. Next base: position 5,394,563 of record JASVER010000046.1, on the reverse strand, counting down.
TGACAATGTACTTTTGAAGTAATTCATGCTCTCAGTTTTTTGCATTTGCCCTTTCTCAGCAGGCTGGCTTTGTACTTGTTTGCATCTAATTCTCCCTAGAAACTCTTTCCAAAGAAAAGTGATATCTGACAAAGCATTTCCATGTCTAAAGAGATCATGAAACTGAGATAAGTGCAGATGTGACAGCCACCATATTGCCACATATTGGGAACTGAGCCAGGGTACTCACAGGCTAAAAGCAAAAATTTCTACAACTTTTACTAAAGTGTAAAGTTGCATATGCAGGTCTGTTGCAGAATTATATCCCTTATGAACTGGGCACAGAGGTGAGTACATAACACTGCCATTTTAAGACAGGAAAAATCTCACCCCATGTGTTTGATAATCTATTGCTAGCTCAGGATACTGAATGAGGGTGCCATAAGATATCATGCAATCTGTCAGTCTGTTGGGCTGCATGAGCAGACTCCAAGAAGCTCTAAACCTTTTTACCTCCAAGTGCTCAGCAATTTAGAAAAAAATCATATTTCTCTGTTTAATAAAATACATGCATATCTGGACATGAATATATATTTTCCCCTTTCCTCATAAAAAAGAAATTGGCCACTCTCTTTCAAGGGACATTAGTATGCTTCTTTCTCCTGCTGCAAAAAGCTTGTTTCTCTCTTCCAGAATACTGCTTTCCTGGKTTTTTTTGATGAACATTTTCTTAAAAGAGTCCTATGATTTTCCTGTACCATGCCATGTTCCTCATCACTCTCCTTAAAGCTACCAGGTAATACAACAGCATCCTTATTAAGATAAACAAGCAATATTAGAAAGATCCTTTTTCTAGTCATTTGAACACAAATGTTAATGCCCAGCTATTGCTACCTGCCTGAAAGCCATATGATAAAATCTATACCACTAAAAATCAAAAACTTATACTAAAGTGCCAGCAGAATACTGTCAAAGCAATATGCTTTTAGTAGCCTGGGAACCTCAAAAGAAAAAATGAAAAAATTCTATTGATTTTTGCAAGTTTATCAGRCCGAAACCTTGTCTCAGCATATGTACAATACACATCAGTACACGACTATCAAAACCATAGGATGCTTTAATGATGCTCATAGGCCCAGCTGGGTAGTTGACTCTCTCATTTGCATTTATTTCATTTGTTTGGAAAAATGAAAGGTACTGCATCAACTCCAAGCCTGACTGAGCAGAAATAGGTACCCTAGACACATTGTGTGGGACCTAAGCAGCTATGTTGTAAATAGGTGAAAATGAAGTAAATTGGATGACTTGAGATGGTAGTGGTTTACAAGTTTCACATGCAAGGTTCTTTTACATGCTACGAAGGAAATACACCATGCTTTATTATACACTATGCCACTGTTATGTATCTGTGTATATCTATTACACTATAAATTATTTCATGTGCTTAACACATAGTTAAAGGAACTTTCAGTTTGTTTCCACTTTAAATATACCAACATGAAGCACAGAAACCTAAGTATTCAAACTGTGACACACTGGGGAATGGAAATCCACAGGTGTGATGGCAGCATGGGAGAGGTAAATTACAGAAACAGTGGCTGTTGCAATCTCTGAAGTTTCTATTTGGTCAACATCAATGTAGCAGATGATCCATAACAACTTTTATCAATAGCAACATCCTTCACCTCTGCCTCCAGAAAAAGAACTATATCTGCTTAGCATTACAAAATCCATGGAGGAAGACTGCTTGTACCACTTTCTGGAAGACAGATGTTGGATGCTCAGTCTGTCACACGTCTGTCCATGTTAGATACTGTGGAGAAAGGACTGTGTCTTCCCTGATGTTTTGCAGTGCAGCAAGGTGATAATGGATGGAAAATCAAAACAGTAACAAACTTGAATGCAATAGCTGAAAGTATGTTCTGTGCTGTGGAAAGGATTTTGAGATCTGCCAGATGAGAAGATATAAAAGAATTATTTTAATTTGGATAAGTTCATCCTCACCAAATTGGAACTCCCAATAAGGATTGTTTTGGAAAAAAAAGGAGTAGGGAAAACACAAGCCTCCAGACAGGGCTAGCAAGAAGTCACTTTCCAAACACCCAAGTAAGAATAGTAGGATTGTTCAGTAGGAAGCCTAGCATGGCAATAACTCCCCCAACCATAGCTGAGAAATAAGGAAGAAGAAAAGTGCTGTCTCTCTCTCTGCAGTAGCAGTCAGAGCTAGCTTATCACTGACTCAGCTTAACTCAGGGAAGCATAGCACAGCATTACCCACCTTTCACTGTATGGGGAAGTAGAAGTCTGCCATGGCAGGATGCCTCCTTAAACTCCCTGTGGTATGGTGTGACTCCACTCACATTCCTACTTCCTGTGTCTTACAAATAAAAGTAAGAATCTAGTCCTCATCAAAATTCACCCGCAACTGCTGTTTTTTTCTAAATGTTTGCATGGTCTTTTTAGTGTTTGGAACAGTAGCCAGTCTTTGGTGTCACTTTATAGACACGAGAGCTTTCCATCTTGCTTCGACAGCCTGTAGGGAATCGGTGTTGTATCACCAATGAGTTATATTTTAAGATAGGTCTACTCTAAGCAAATTTCCTAGTAAGGCATTCCATCTAGCTGTATCTTTTTGCCCCATCCATGGAAACATTCCAAGTCAGGCTGGATGGGGCTCTGAGCAACCTGATCTAGTTGAAGATGTCCCTGCCCATGGCAGGGGGGTTGGACTAGATGATATTTTAAGGTCCCTTCCAACCCAAACTATTCTATGATTCTATGATTCTATCTTGGTATAGTCAAATATGTATCCTATGCAATGCTTTCATCTAAGCATCTGTCTTTTTCTGGAGAGGAAAGGGAATGTCTTTTTTGAACTGTGAGTGTTTCTTCAGCCTGTGAACACTGCCATTCTGTCTGCAGCCTGATGGAGCGCTAAGTAGTGAGCACTGGTGGTGGGTCCATTGCCCTTCATCATGTTTTGGGAGAGGAGCATCACTCAGGTGCACTCACTAAGGTCTCTCTGGAATTGATGACAAGCCCTGTGTGGTCAGACTTAATGAGTCAATTAGAGAATCTGAACAGGCAGCACAGTTCTGAGATGCAGGGACTTGGCCCTGTCTCATTACAATTTGGTTGAGAATAGCCTCTGACGCAAAGTAATTAATTTCCAGATTCATGTTGCTGCACTACCTGACAGCTTTCTCCTGTTTTCTTCTGAAATGGCTTGACTTAGAGAAACAAATGCCACTTGATAAAGTGGCAAAAGGTTGTTTATAGGTAGCAGTTTCTACAGAAATGCTACCTCTTTCCTCTGATTTTCTTTGCATGCTTTGGATAAAGAAGGGTTGATCAAAGGTCTGGCACAGCAATCATTTGTCATGCAGACAGACCTGATAACTCAGTACAAAATAATGGTGGACGCAATCAAGTTGTGGTTTGATAACAGTATTCTGAGAATGTGAGATTAATCACTACAGCTTCATTAACAGCCAAGTAGGTTTTGGACTTGCTCTTGTTTCTTCAGTGCTTGTGCTCATCTCTAACATTAAATACTAAAATTTAGATCTTTGGTTTTTAAAGACAGACTTATTAATTGAAAAAAAATCCCAACACATATCTAGCCTTCTTCATTTTAAAAGGGAATTCACTCTTTCATCTTTGGAGGCAAAGATTAAAGTTAATTTACTACCTGAATAAATTTAGGAGGTTTAATCTTTAATGACACTTCAAATCATGATGTATGCAAAGATTTCATGGCAAGCTAAACTAGCCTTTTATCAAGAGAAGGCCCTGTCTACAGAGCTACACTTAAAGCATAGGATTGATATTACATGCTTTTTGTCAGGGGAAGAATACGGTCTTTTTTTACCAACTACCATGATAATGTCCTGCAGTTGACAGGCTAGTGGACAAAAACACAAACCTTGCTACTTGGCTGAATTTGTTGGTCACTGTTTTCGGTTACTTCTACCTAAATAAAGGCACAGCTAAAAGCCCTCTTTGTTGTCGCTTTGATGATGGCTAAACCAACAGAAAGCCATCATCTAATTGGACTTCCTGAAGCTATTTTTTGTCTATGCAATTTAAGGGATTTCCCAGGAGCCTGTTAAAAACCACCAGGGCAGGCCTTTGACTTCATTGCGGCTAGGCGTCTACCAGCCGGGGACAGAACCAGAAATAGCAGTGCGAAAGACATGAAGATGGCCAGAAAAGCACACTCAACCTGAGAAAGAAGACTGTAAAAAATATTTTTATTAAAATGGAGAGTAGGTTGTACTGGGGAAAAAGAAACTTCTGGTTTTGTTTCTTCTTCCCCCTTTCTTTCTAACTTCTACAGTGAGGTAGTGAAAAGTGGTCATATCTATGTTCCCTCTAACAGATAGGAGGACTGTATCAAAGAGGCCCCTCATCAGTTTATCTGCCTAATGGAAACTGCACAAGAACTGATTTTTGGCTAATGGTTTGGGTTAGAAGAGGTAGAGCTAGATATATTCACAGCCTGCACACTTGCTGTAGGTTAGAGACAGATGTCCACAAGGTACTGTCTAGGGTAATGACATGTTGTGTCCCTCTTCCTAATTAATTGTGAAGAGAAAGGTATGCATTCAGCATCAAATTCCTTCCACAGCACTTTGTTTTGTTTTGGGAGAAATATAGGAAGTCTGCAGCTCCTGTGAAAGGGAAAGTCCAAAGAAAGACCTGTGTTTAACAAACATAAATTGTATTTTTCAGCAACGCTAAGCCAATAGTTCCAGGCTTCAAGATTTCTAGGGCTTTCATGTCTCCAGCTCTCTTTAAGCTTTAATGAAAGGATACAGAGCAGGGAGCCTGAGAAATAATAACTAATTTGGGAGCCTCTGAGCTTCAGACCTGGGCCAGGGAGAAAAGGGAATGAGTTTCACAAGCATCGCTGTGGAAATTCAGAGCTCCTTCGTGACAGCTGAACTTGGGGGATGCTTGAGTGCCACCATGGCCTCTCAGACTGGGGTCATGAGTGGGACTGGGCTGCAYTGGAGGGTACTAGCTGCATTTAAGAAGAACTAGCAGATTAAAACTGCCTGCAGGAAGCCATGTTAAGATAGAGGAGAGTCTCACACTTGATTCAGGGGGTGGTCGCCTTCCTTTGTCCCACTTCTGCTCAGATTTCAATTTGGAAGTGCAAAGACCAAATGAACATAAAGTTTATCTAACATTAAGATGCTAAGTGAATTCTGCCCAGGGTGTCTTTTAACATTTGGCCACCAAATGCTCACTGAGCTCTTTCAAAGAAATGTACAATTTGTCCCTATAACAAGTGATTTTTAATACTGAACAAATACATATGGATTCCCCATCTTATGTTTCAGGCTTGGTTCCTACATACAGTACCCACATATTGATTTAAGCTTCCAGCCCTAAGTAATTGCCAATACAWGAAAATGCATTTCCTTTCATTGCCTTTGTTTATTTATTTATGAAATGGCATTTGAAATTTCTTTATTTCCTTTCTATTCCTTTCCTAAAGACACATTTATTTGGTGGGAGACTAGTGGATGCAAAACCAGACCCAACAAATATGACTGTTAGCTGCAGCTGATGTACTTATTTCTTAAGCAGTACATGTTGGACCACCTGTTCTTTAGCTCTTTAATATATTCTTCTCTTCACACTCTACCTGCATCACCTTCATGTTTGGAACACACTCTTTTTTTTCTTTTTTTCTTTTATTTTTTAAATAAGTTACACCCTTTCCTGAGAAGAGGCTAGGTGCTCTTTTTCTTAAAAATTATAACATACATTTTGCAAAATACAGCAAAATGCACTCAGTGAGGTGATTATATTGCCAGAACAATAAGGCTTATCGGACAGTCCAGATTACGTACGCACATACGTACAGAACTCTTCAAGCAAGGCAACGTACAAGTCTGCTTATAAACTGTTTTGGAAGGCAAACCTGTTTCTGTATTCCTTTCCTGGTAGGTTTTTTTTTGGCTTGAAAATCAGACTGATTGCCAACTAAATCTTTGTTGAGTAATGTAGCCAATAGTTTCATACAGCTTTATTCAATCTGTAAATTTTTGTAGAAAAGGTCCATTATTTTGCATTAATAAAGATTCTGTTTAAGTTCTGCTTTACCACTGGGTGGTGCTGTCAACATACAGTAGACAGCCAATCCCTGAAACATGCTAATCTGCTCCGTAGTTAATCACAAGCAAAACTCATCTCACATGAATGCCATCTATGAGGTTATAAAGGAGACTAACTGAAAATTACATTCCTCTCCCTATGGCAGCAAAGAGAGGTGGGGAGGGAAGGTTTCGTTGCATCAGCCTGACAGTCATTCCATGGAAAAGTGTATTTTGCGAATAAATGCCCCCCCCCCCCTTCAAAAATGCATGTATTTCTACTTAGAAGACATGAGATGATAAGGAACATTGTCTTCATTTAAAGCTTTCCCAGGCATTTCAAAGGCAGCTGGCCACCACTGCTGCACCTTGCATTCCTCCCTGGTGTCTTCAGCATACCAACTTGTATGCTCCTGCAGCCTGTAGAGCTGAGCAACCTTCTGCTCTGATACTTAGGGTATTTGTAATTTTTAGGGAATTGGGCTTTTTTTTTKWGAGAGAGAGGGTGGGAGCATAAAAACTGGCAAAAGAAGTTTCCCTTTTAAAAATCACAGGGACCTGCCTTATATGAAAAGTAGAGTTATAAGGGTAATAGAAGTTCTGCTAGGCAAAGGATTTTAAGTTTTTCACATTTGTTTTTGCTCTAGTACCAAGAAAGACCTGCAGTTTTGAAGTTATCTGAAGAGCCCACCCACATCTTTTAAAAAGCAAAAATAAAATCATTTTAGGTTGATTGAACCATTTCACTTCCAAGAAACCAAAATGTACACTGAGTTTTAACTGATACTCTATAAATCAATTTGAAAGGAAAGGTCATTTTGACCAAAATACTTTTATTGTTATTGCCTTTAAGAGCAAACCAAAACGCAATGTTTCAACAGCATTGGGAAAATACAGAAGTAGTCACGGAAGAATGGATTTACTGTACTCTTAATATTTTTGTCAGCTGAAGAAGTACGAAACATTATTAAGAAGTAAAGTTCAGTATACTTTTTGATCAAAAGTCTTTATTCTTTTAATCTATCATTTTATATTTATGCTGAGAAGAGTCTACTCTGAATTACTCTTTAGATGGTACCAGATGTATAACCCAGCATAGACACCGTTCAGTGTCTGTTTTGAGAGGGATGGATTAGGGATGGTAAGCTCCAGTCTAGCTCTTCACTTCATTTGCCTTTCATTTATTGTCAAGTCCTGCTCATCTGTGACCATACAATAGTACTATTGCAAAATCAATCTTTCTTACAGCTTTAAAATACCTTCTTCACAGGTGAACTTATATTTGCACCTCAGAGATAGTAATATATGTTGTAGAATACTTCTGAGACCCAGGTTATTTGTTTGCATGTGTAAAATTTCTACCTTGAATCAATACAGGTAACGATAAATCTTTGTTTATGTTAGGTAACAAATTACATGTAACTGAAGGTTTTAAACAAGATCGTATCTACATTTAATGACAGGAATATGACAACTTTCTTTTTGTCCAATGTCTTTATCACAGTTTCTAGTGATACTGCATCAAGGCTTATTTTTAAAAGTTGCCATTTAATTTCAGCCTGACAACATAATGGCATTCATAAAGCATCTCTCAGGGCTGCTGAATCAGCAGAGGCAACACTTGATATGATATGTATGCTGAAGCTTGAGGGTGCATAATAAACATAAGAGCTTCATGCCCTGAAAAATAGTCACTAGGAACACAGCACAAAAACTTCAAGCTAGAAACATGTTTTCTTTTGGGTTATTTTCCCAAAACAGGCATCAGACAATATAATGGAATATTGTGTCTTAAAGTGTTTATTACTTGAAGTTTAGATCTACTTTTAAGAATATATTTACACTCAGTTTCACAGTTGTTTTTTTTTCTTTTCCTCTTCTCCTCTATGTGATTTAACGTAGCAGACTTGATTACAGTGGAAAAAAAAGCCCACCACATTTTCCTCTTTGACAAGAATATCATTCTCTTTCTAATGATGATTCTTTTCCTTATAGCACTTTCAGAGAAATTATGCACATGGGACACAAAATGCTCTAAAGTAGCAATGAAGTCCTTAAAAAAGCAAGCAGAAAATMACACAAGGTTACAGTGGGACACAAGTGATTCACAGTCCTTGTCCTAGCCTTCACAATGGTGTGAATGTCCTCCTTCAGAATGCTGCAGAGAACCTGCGTGTGCAGGCTGGAAGCCACAGGCACGCGGCGTGCACGCGCCCTGAGCCCTCTCTGGGGAGCGACGGCACTGACGGAGCTACCTTCATGACCATGAATGAGAATGTGTCTGACAGAAATAAGTCATTTTAACTGTCATTCTTTTCTCATATCAAGCCACTAACATCTGAATAGTGGCCATCTTCTCATTTTATTTCCTTACTCTCCTTATCAGTATCACCCCACCCCATCTTCTTATAGCTCCCATACCTGAAGCTTTCCTCTCCAAGACTCAGTCTACACACCTCTGCATTCCCTGTCAGATATCTTCCCATTCCCCTCTGATAAAAGTTACTTAATGCTTGCCTCTTCTTCATTGTCCCTTGATTTTTAAGAGCTTGTGGTTGGGGGACCAGCACCCCTTAATAACCATTCAGTTGCATCTACACACAGAACCTAAATACGTGCATATTCCTTCCTAATGGGTGGCTCTAACAATAGTTTGTCAGCCTATTGCTCTTCACAAGAAGTATTTTATCGAAAAGATGGTTGAGGAGAGGAAAAAAATAATTATCTGTTGAACAACTCTGGAGTCGACCAGTAGGAAATAAAGGCAACAAAAAAGTATTAGAGATGCTGCTAGGGAGGAAGAAACAGGCCACAAACAATCTGAATAAGCTTCTGTGTTGTTTTTCTCGTGTTCACTAGACCATACCGACAAATGCTATTCAATGACTAAGGGTGAATTCATTTCCTGAGCAAACTATTGCCACTAGTATGGGCAGAAACATAGATTGCCTGACAACTGCAAGCGCTCTCGTAACAGGTGCAGCACAGAGAGGACAAGCTCTCTTTTGCAAGTAAGTAAAAAACCTAAATTAATTGAATAGAAACTAGTAAGATAATTGTAGAGCTGTCCACATTCACAACAAAACCCCCAGTAGAGTATAAATGTGTACATTGGGCCTTGCTGACAATGCTAGTCATGTCCTTTGCAGCTTTATTTCACACAGCACACTATGATTTCTTCCATAGTGCAGCCGTGCTAAGTCTAGCACACTCGTAGGGAAACGCAACCTCCTCCTCCATCCCTCAGTCTTCCTGTTTCATTCTCTGCCACCTCCACATACGGATTCCATGTGTTTTAAATGAGGTTTTGGCATGTAGTGGTTATCTATCATGCATCCCAAGGAACAAAGACTATTGACACCTCTGTTTTCAAAGCAGAAGCTTACACTGTKTAATCACTGTGCCTAGTCTTTTAAAATAAAAGAGGACAGTGCTGGACCATTTTCCTTGTAATCAACTCACTTTTACCTCAGTGAAGCTCACAAGCTGTTACTTGGTTATTCAACTTACTGAATCCCCAAAACGTACTGTTTTATTTGAGTGTGAAGTTTTATGGACTGTCATAATTATTATGGTCTCAGTATAACTGTGTGTTCAATTAGTCACTGAAAATCTATCTACGTAAATGTTTGAAGAGGTATTTCCAGTGGGTTTGAAGGAAAAGGGCTAGCCAGCTTCCCTCAGTCTGAAGCTCCTTGAAGAGGCTAATTACCAGCATGTCTCACCTCAGTCAAAAGCCAGTAATTAGCTCTCCCATTTATATGTTTGTGCTGGATTTTGTGAATGACAAGATTCAGGGTTTCACCCTCAATACCGAACCCTGAGACTTTTCACATTGAAAAATGCTCACCAAAGAGGGRGGAGCAGAGATGATAGGTTTTTTCTCTCGCTGTAACAGGGAGTCAAACACAGGAGAAACACAGGAGATGATAGTATAACAGGGAAATACTGATATTATCAAAGCAAAATTACACTTTTTTTTAAATTAAGAAGTATGATAACTTTATCTCCTCCATGAGAAAAATAAATGCATTTTAAGGCGAAAAATTAAATTAATTTATAAAAGCTCCACCTTGGAGAGGTGTTCTATCATAGGTGCCAAAAGATAGTGTCTCTTGCATGACTAACAAATAAGTTGCCTAAAAAGGAGAGGGACATTTCAAATTATTTTAGTTCTCAATGAAAGTAGAACATGCAACATCACCTTTTATAAACATTTGTAACTGTTGTCTGTTTTGGATGTTGTAAATAAATTGTGCTGCTTGCATTTTAGCTTAGCCTGGCTAGAGATAAGAGGAATTTCCATGTCACTGAGTAGTAACAAGATACCTGCTATATCTCAGACATCGATAAACCAGGCACTGGGATGCCTTAAAGTATTCTGGTTCCTCAGCACATTCTCCAGGGTATTCAAGAGTCACATAACTGATTCCTTTAGAAGCTGCACAGGGCAGGAGGAGAGATCATTTTGCAAGGGTCAGGAGGAGAAGAAGGAGGAGAGGGGTCTTCCAGTTGCAGGTGGTAACCAGGAAGGCCCTCCAGTATGCAGCGAGATGCTGGGGAGTGTGCTGGAAACAACCTGTCCCAGGGAGCATGGCCAGCACATCTCTCCAGTCTTTTCTGTTCATCATCATGCCAAGAACAGCACACAAAGTGAAAAGGAGACCATGATGTCATTTGATGAGAACTTACAAAAAAAGAACATAAACAACGACTGCCAAAACATGGAAAATTGTGCACCAAAGAATTTATGAGATTCTTGTGGCAGAGAGCACAGGAAGAAGTATAACAAAGAAACGAGCAAAAAATGTCTCTTGATTTTACCAGGGAAAATTGTTATTAGTTCTAACTGCTGCAAGACTAGGACTGTAAACTGAGCTACTCTTTATACCTTTAATATATATACTGATATACCTAAGAGGAGCCTCATGGACTTATTAGCAGATGGCAGCTCAAAAAAGAGCTATGCTGTCTTCAAATCACAGCCATTGACTGACTGGAAAAAGAAGTTGGAAAAGCAGAATAGATGCAGCCTGCAAAGTTTGGGTGATTAAATGCCTTCACAGAGCTGAGATAAAAACTGCTGAATTCTCGTACTTGTTTTTTTGACCTTTATGAAACAGACACACTGTGGTGAAAGATAGCTTCATATCTTTTCAGACCAATAATCAGATTAGCTGTATTTGCTCAAGAGAATATATTTACATGCCAGTATAGAACAACAAGTATTGACAACAGCTGAACTAACACATGTAGCAAAGTTTGGCAGCTGAAGGGCAAATAATTCATTAGCAAAGATGAATGCAAAAATTTTACTTTGTTGTTGTTGTTGTTTTTGTTGCCAAATAATGCCAGCTGGTCATAACAATATTGTTTATGAAATTGGAGATTTTTCTTTACTAATTTGATTTTTTGTGTGTAATTCTTTTTAATGAGAAAGTTGGGGGGACACAATCAAAATAACCTTTTGCTGTAAAAAGAAGAAAATTAAGTTCCAAATGATTTCCAATGGCAGCTCACAAAAAGCTGATATTTTGGCTCATGCAGCTTTTTTGGGGTAATTTTCAGATAACAACTATACTTTTCAAAGGCTTGGGTGATACAACTGTGAAGAATGTAAGCACACACTCAAGGAGCTGATGTGGCCTGAACAGGCAGAGCACTGAACATTGAACACTGAACTCAAACCTCCTGCATTTCATGAGACCGTCCTGGGTGTGCGTTTCACTCTTTTGCCTGCCATACCTTGCCCATCAAGGGGAAGCACAATATAGCCAGTAAGTTTCCATGGTAAGACAAAAATGCTACCAGACAGATATCTCGGGCTCCTTCAAAAATACTTCTAGAAGGAGTTGAAACTTCTAGGAGTGCAAAAGAGATTACAACATTGGCAGAAATTTCCCTTATCTCCTTTGTGAGAACACCACTTATGTCAGCCTTTACCATAGGCAACACGTGAAGGGAAGGTGGCTGGTTTTTAAGGGCGGCATGGGCACAGCATCCAAACCAGCAGTAGCCTGGATCCTCCAGAGACTTACCAGCAAGGAACACTGTGTCAGGCTTAAGGTATGGACTCCTCTTGAATATTAAGCATACTTGTCTTCACTTTGAAAACAATCAGTTCAGTGCAGAAACAAACCATATTGCCAGAGCCATAAAACCACTAGAATTTACATCCTATTTATTGCAATAGCTGCAAATACCCTCAATATGAAGTGCACCAGTTTTATTTCAAGATATTCTGAACACATTTGTTGCCCTTTGAAAGTGCTGATATTCTAAATCCCTGGCCATGCAAGGAACAGACACTTTTACGTAGCTAAACTCCCCACATAAAAATCTCTAGTAGATTTGAATGGTATATTAGAGGCAATGTTACAGGTAGCAAAGCTTGTTAAAACATAAAAGTTTTTGCTTGAAAGGAAGCTCTGGTGGAATATCCTTTCATCTTCAAATCAAAAGCAAATAAATTAAAAAAAAGGAAGTTGTAGTTTTTCAAGAACAGAGTCATTAAAACAAGTTGGGTTTTGGACAATATAAAGTACCTATTAGAACAACAGCATTAAGAAATCTGAGTTCCTTAGGTAGATTTGGTAATTAACTTTTGTGACAATAGTCTAAAAATAACCTTCTGTTCTCATGTACCATTTAGATTTTGTTGAACTGACATTTTCTAGTGAAATACTGTTCTTTCAGAGTTTTCAACTGGTGCTCTGAAATAGCTGTCAGACCCTGTATGTGTGGTTTAAAAAGCAAAGCATGCAGCGCTGAGCTATTGTTCAATTCTCTTTCCTGTGAAGCAGCTGCTGAATTTTTCTACTACAGTCTGTGCAAGGGAAGTTGAAGGATTTGGTAGTGCTCCTTTTAGCATAACTCATATACCATTCCTAATTTGGGGTGGGGGTGTACTTTTTTTAAAAGGCTGCAATATCCATGTAAGACAAGTACAGTCACTGTGGAAAGACATAGTTGCACTCTTTTCACGAGGCACTCCACAGCACTTCACTTTAGGTGCTGACTGTACCTGGGTGCCCCAGTTGCCAGTGACAGAGGAGGGGACCTTCCAGAGGGTGGCTCAGAGCCAGACCCTGATGCAAGCACTTATCATCGCTTGCCCTCCACTCACTGCAGTGGGAAACAAGACAGATTACATTATGTGGCTTGCTAGGTACCTAAACTTGGATAGTGTGAATGCTAGCACTGTAAAAACAAAGTTAAGGGGCAATTACTCTCTCCAAATGACCCTGGAGCTCCATACTAAGACTTTGGTATCACCTTGTGAAAGTCCAGGTTTTGTGACTGTCAAATTGTTCAGCACTCTTTTTAGGACAGGGTGTAAGAGAGGCTAAACAAGTTTTTGATGTATATCTTCTGTGATGTAAACAAGCTTTCCCCTTCTTCCCTTTGATGGGAACAGAACAGTATTTTCATCCTTCCAAAAAGCCCCTCCACTTCTTCCTTCCCTGTCCTGATGGCTAACGCTTGCTAGTAAGAAACTTTTCTCCCTTGTCCCATATAACCAATGTCTGAACCACTCCTTACCACTAAGTAGAGCTTCCTCCTTGAGACCTGTGGGGTCCAAGTTTGTGTTAGGATGCTTGGCACAGTGAAAGCGTATCGGCATGCTTACATAGGAATAAGATGCCTGAATGATTTTGGGGTAAATTGCAGAGCTTTTGGGACACTAGTCAAACTGAAATAAGTGAGTAAAACAAAACCAAATAAGTGAGTAAAACAAAACCCTCTTGGTCTCGTTTAACTTCGTGGCAGTTTCTTGATTCTATTAAAACATCAGATTTTCAAGGAAAGTTGATGAGTAGCATATTCATACTGCCTGTACAATTGTCTTGGATTTTGCCTTCCACAAATGGCATTATAACTTGGGTGAAATGTGCTGTTATGCTCACTTTAATAAGGCTTCTGTTGAGTGTGAATTCATCTGGAGGATTATCATTGCTAAAACCAGCTTCAAGCAGAGGACCAGCTCACATCTCAGATCCTGGTTTCCAGGCTCAGAGTTCTCTCAACACAGCAGTCAAACATCATGCCAGAGATACCTTGGGAATGCCCTTTGCTGGTTGTTAGGCTCATCCTGAGAGCCTTTGCCTGCACCCACCTGACAATGAATCAGCTTTTCATTCAGTGGAYGCTCCAGCAGCACTCTTTTGTCCAGCAGCAAAGCCAACTTGAGTGTTCCTGCCTTCCCTATATCCCTCTGGTCCAGCTGCTCATTTCTACCTGTGCACCACTGTTTCTCTCTTCTGTGATTCTGAAAACAACGTTTTGCTGCTGGGAAGAATACACCAAGCTACACTCTCAACACAACTGCAAAAAGCACAGTGCTAGCCGCAGTATTTGGTCTTGACAGTATGCAAACAAATTACCATCAATGAATATTCTTCCTCCAACCAGCTGTTAAAAGGGACAGATTTATGAGCTCTTTAGGTTAAACCTCACTGTACATTAGGTAACATGTGCAGTGAAAATTAGTTTTATGTAACATGCACAAGAAAAATAACCAAAGTTGGTCACTGACTCTGTTTAGAAGTTATTTCTGCAGGCAAACAAATTTGGAGATGAAGAAAATCTGGAAAAGGGCACCCCAAAGCCTGCTTGCTGGAATCAGGGAAAGGCATTTCTCATTCCTAATCAACTTGCAATGCTTACTAGATGCTGTACTGTTGGATAATTTAATGATTATAAAATGTTAGACTGAGCTTTTCAAAGCTGTGTTTGAGACTCCAATGTTCAGTTCCCACAAAGCTGAAAGATGGAAGTAGTAAACCTTTGATGATTACTGCAGCATAAGCAGTCAAAGAGACCTCTGAATGGAGAGAGCAAGGCAGTAGCAGGCAATGGAGTATGACTGACAATACAACAGTGACAATAGTAATATTGATATAATTTACCAGAGGTAATTTGCTGAAAGGTGTCAACATTCGATCCAACAAACACTGTAGAAAGAAGGATTCCTTATGAAGAGGCTGCACACCCATTCCTAACTGGCTTCACCATTGGCTTAACTGTCAAGAGCAGAATTTGCTTGGTAATTATTTTAAATTTGGTATTCAGCTATATGTCAGGTTGCTTAAACATTTATGATACACTTCTTCAGGTGGTAAGGCCTGAAGTAGACTTGGATGGGAACTGAATTATTAAATACTGAAGTAAGTGTTCCTGTATAACAAATAAGTGTTTTCATAAAGTGATRGCTATTTTCATCAGGCTTATCCATTAGAAATATTTACATATGTTTTCCAGTTTATATACAGATCAGGCTGCAGTGTAGGTCAAGCTTGAGATGTAGTTCCTTTTTTAAATTTTTTTATTAAGTAAACAAGAGTAGGTCCAAGTCTCTCCTTATTGATTACTTGCTGCCTTTGGTGGGCTCCGATCTGGAGTGAGAGCCGTAACCCCGAGCTGCCTGRTGCGCCCTGCCGCTGCTTCTCAGCCTTGAGTTTTCTCAGTAAAAATGCTCTGATGGTTTTTGCGTGAAATACAGTTCTTCGGTGCAAAAGCGCTACTTTACCACTGGATGGGGCTCTCAACACACAATTGACGTTCCCCAAAACCCTCCGTGCTCGCCTCAGCGCTTCCCTCGGTCCGCCCAGGCGGTGCGCCTCTGGTACCGCTGAGAGAGGAGGGAGGAGGATCCACTTCTGCAAGCACGTAAAAACGGTGCAGGGAGAGAGCTGCTCACCTTTAATCCTTCAAAATAAGGCTCATTTATTACTGTTTGTATTAGCCACACAGAAATGAATGGGGTGGTAACACTGAAAGTATGTATTACATGTATACAAGGCCCGAAGCAATACCTCATACCTGCTAATATTTAGGAAGTCAACATGAGGTCTCAACAGGCAGAATAACAGCAAACAGCTCACAAATAAGGGATGTTGTAATTCTGTTCATTCATTATTTTTTTTTTTTTCTCTTTTTAAATGTATATTTCATTTCAGGTATTTGTATGGGTCTTAAAAACATAATACTCTAGACCCATATGGCTTTTATTTTATCTCTAGAAGTAGGRAAATACACTTATTCCCATTTTACAGTTGCTGAACAGACACACAAAGGGAGCTTTTTGGTAAAGGTCACAGAGGAAGTTCATAATAGAAAAGCAAACAGTGTGAGCCTGCCAGGCATTGGCCTGATGTTTGCACCATTTTAATTTTTAATGGTCTTGTAAGTATTCATCTCCCGCATTAAGAGAAGTCCTCTTTTCCCCTGCTGTTGAACACAACTCATGTTCACTGTTTATTAAAAATAAAGAAGTTACAATTCCAGTTTGACCATATAATACTGCACATGGAATAACTCAAAGCTGCAAATTCTGCAAATATGCCGTTCAATAATATACTGTGCAGGTTGAAGCTTGTGAGGGAGGAATAAACACACGAGGGAGCTGCATGGCCTGTGACGGCTTCTAACTTTAATAGGAGCAAATAGAAAGGCAGCAGAAACAATTCTGGTCTGATGCACATTTTACCTGTGGCACTTCTATTTCTCCTACTTTTGCTATGAACTACTATAGAAGAGCTTATTTTAGTTATTTTCAGATGAGGGTTAGGGATCTGTAGTTCCTCACCCCCACCGCCCCAATCTTTTTTTTTTTCATATGGTTATGCTTCAACCTCAGTCTCCACTCATTTTTCTTCATATAGCCTTGCCCATTTTCTGATATGGCAGGTTTAGCACTACTAGATAGGATGCCACACACTCATTCTCTTTTATGCTGCTAAAATTTCACTTCTATCTCTGTTGTCATCTCTGAATCTTCTTCCATTCTCATGCCTCTGCCTTAA
>JASVER010000046.1:5242411-5377641 GCA_030449065.1 Oceanodroma leucorhoa | reverse complement strand
AAAAGCAAAAGAAATCTCATTTCTCTAAACCTAGAAAATAAAATTCATTCCTGAAAACATGTCTAAAAACTGGAGTCAAATGAAAGACAGCTGGACATAAGCTTTTTACCAGCTCTCTCCATGGAGTTGATTTCACCTTGTGACTGCTCAGTAGACTTCTGTTTTCCCATTCTGCATCCTTAAAATGCCCTATCCCATCACCACCAGTGTTGTCTTCCCTTCTAATCTGTCCTACCATAAAGAAACTTCCTGTGACAGACTTATGTACTATAGGAAGTCAGTATACTTTGGGGCTGGAAAAGCAAACCCCCTAAAATTACATATTCAAAGCAATTGGGAGCCTTAGGATAACCTGTCAGGACAGAAATATTTCCTGAGAGAAAAATTTGAGAGTCAAGGGTAGTGACTGCTTTTGGAGAGCCAAGAGACTCACTGGCAGACTGGAGAAGATATAGCCAGTATTTCCTTTATAAGGAAAGAAAATAAACTAGAAAAAGCTTCAGCTTCCAAAAATGTTTTAGGTTTACTTACACCTTCCAGTAATTCAGCTTCAACAATCAAAACACATTCACTTTGKGAAAACACCATCATTCCAGTTCATAGAAATGGACTGCCCAAGACCCAAGGGCAGCCTGGACAGCCACACCGCAGCAGAGCTGCCAGCGCACTGTGTTGTTCGGGGACAAACACAGGGACTGGGTCTTCTCAGCCAAGTAAAATGCTTGGTATCTGAACTGTGGTTAGCAAACAGTGCTGATGAGCAGCATCTCCTTACCAAGTGAACCCTCAAAAAAATTGGCAGTCGTCAACCATGATTAATCACTCCCCCTCCCAGTTCTCGAGTGTTGTGGAAATTACTTCTGTGGTCATAGACTCATTGCTTTAGGCAAATATAATCCCTTAAAATATAGTCCGTTCCACAAACTTTCTTGGCTCCTTCATGAAGAAAGCTGGATTTTTCTGGTCTGCTTACGTTCTTCTCAGAAGACTCATACAGAAGCTTGCTGTGGCTTGATACTTATTTCTGATGTTCAAACTGAACTTATGAATGGCTGTTGTATAGGCAGTGTTTTGTACCAATCTTGCGTCAGCATGGACACCTGTTAATAGCTTACCATTAGTCAAACAGCTTCCCTTTAACCTAAACCTACTGCTTTCTTGCCTAGCACAAGTTCATTACTCACTCAATTTCTCTGCTAATACCCAGTATGTCCAAGTAGGTTAAAATTTTCCACATGACTGTTGTCTTTGATACAGTGGAAAGAGTGTTTGAAACAATCATTGCTGGATCATAGGTAATATGAAATTAGTTGCACAAAACCTACTTCTGGTCAATCCAATATTCTAATTAATCCATTTCCAAGGAGTTCTTTCTTTAGCTCTTTCCCCACGCTCCCCCCCCCCCGAGAAGTGCTGCATGCTATTGGTACCAGAATAACAGTCTGGTTATTTGGCCAGACTTATTTCCTCTTTCTTAAATGTAGTTACTACATTTGCTGATTTCCAGCAGTACACTACGACTCAGATTTGTTGAAAGCCCTACTGCCAGCTTTGTGTGCCAGCTCCTTCAGGTTTCTGTGGTAGAGGTTACCTGATACATCCCTACTCAATGCAGTGTGTGGACCTCTGAATCTCGCTTCTTCCTCAGGCTGACCATTTCCGTTTCCACACCCTCCTTTTAGCTAGCCATCATGCCTTATCAAAACATCCTCTTACAAAAAACCAAGGCAATATTTTTGCTTGTTTATAGGAAATAGTCACTGGGCTCAAGTTAGGGACTGTCCTCACTGCATACAACATTTCCCCCCTTCACTCTTAAAAAGTTACAGGGTTCCAGGCCTGTTATGACTTCTTTTCTTTTCATGGGCAATAGAAAGGTGGAAAGATTCTTGTAAAAGGGAATATTGGATTTCTGAAGGTTTTGAGTAGTGTTGCCTAGCTATAAATATAAATAAATAAATGCTCACACACTACTCACTGAAAAATAGTTAGATCAAATGGCTTATTCAGCCACATCAAAACTCTGCCGTGACTTGTGCCAGTGGATCACGTACGCTGCTCGACAGAGCAGAATTTGACATCTGAAGGATGCATTTTTAGTGGCAGAGTGTTTGGAATAGTTCAATTACGAACAGTACTTTCCAAGGATACAACCGCTCAGTGTAATGATTTCATCTGTTTCCTTGGGGGAATTATGTGATGAATCCACACAGAGCATCTGATTGCATTTACCACCCGCAGGTGTTTTTAAAGTCCTTTCTTGGTTTTAGGAACTTTAGAGCTTCACATACCCAGTGGGTCTGATTATGGGCTTTAGAAAGGGTAGTAAATTATTTCTCATGTATGCGTATTACTATACCAAAGTCTATTGGTATATCAATTGGCATATCAATTTTGTACACAGTTTACTATAGAGCTCTACTAATAGAGAAATATATTTCTACTGTGGATGTATTATTATAAGAGAATGCTGAGTTTCTAAATGAGCCCAAACCTACTTTTTAAATAGAGTCTGTGGAACCAGCCGTATGGTAATAAACCTCTCTGCTGAATATTTTGGGCTTTCTAAGGATTCCGTAACACATTTTGAAAGAGGTTTATTTGCACTTGTGCATCATGTCTGCTCACATTCAAGTGAAGGAAGATCTTTCCTTGGTACTACAAGATACATTTCCATCTGTTACTGCGCACTCAAACCATTATATATTATGCAGTCAAGAAGTAGAGCCTCATTCCAACATTATACACTTTTACATTAGGCTATGGTCTTTGAGCACAAGCATTATCTCAGTTTTAAGATCTGTGACTTAACTCGTTTACCTAGGAGACCTCTGCTTAATTAAAGAACAAAGAATATGAGCATGACAAACTCTCATGGACTTGTTATTTTAATAACCATTGGGATGTCTTGTGTGTCTACGAACTAAGACAAATACTTTAAAACTAAGCCACTGATTAAATCCCTGCAGATGATGTAGTAGGAAACTTTTTTTTTGCAGACTTCTGCACAGCCTGTGGAAGTAGCTGAACAGGTCTTCACAAGAAAAAACGAGTACACTTTTGAACACTAGCCTCCTTTTATTTTGACTTCTTTCAGACAGTATCCCTATGATTGGGCAGATTGTAAAAATGCGACCACAAAGCAGCACAGAAACATCTAGACAGTCTGAACATTACAGAACTTTTCTAGATCATCGGTCTGGCAATATGTTTTAGAGCCCTCTAGGGAACTTCAAATACCGTAATCCTCCAAAGACAGAACAGATCTCTCGTAAGGATGGCATCTATTTTAGAGCACTCTTAAAAGACATGCTTATAAACTTGAGCATTATGAAATACCGCAGGAAGAGAATTGTGATGAGCAGTCTATATTCCCCTTAAGCTGTTTATTGTAAGAGAGGCACTAAAATAGCTGTGACTATGGTTTGCTCTGCAACTAAGCAATGAATGCAGTTCCTGAATTGCTAGATTCTGCAAATATGAATTCTCAAATTACCAACTAAGCTTTATTCCATTTTTCTAAAAAGACCAATTTTGACGGAATATTTCTACCCATCAGTCTTTCAAAGTGTCACTCGTGCAGGAGTGTACTAGGTACTTCACAAAAATTACAATTATTAGAAGTCTTCTTTAATCATGCTTTTATAATGGATTACCTCATATAGTATATTTTCGCTAGTTATTGCATTACATATTGAAGATGTTTAGGTATTTCAATTCATTCTTTCTTCTCATTCCGGAGTATGGTAAAGAGTGGAAGTGAGAAAAGCGGGCTTATGTGTCTCTCCCCTCTCCATAACACAGATAGAGCGACAGGAAACCTGTACCTTGATATAGGCATCCGCCTGACTCACACAAATATGTTCCAGGTTCTTAAGTGAAGTCAGTCAGCTTGAATGCAGTAAACCCCTACACGAGCATGGGACAAGCCTGTTCTGACACCAGGGGAAAAAAACCCACTCCGAAAGCTGAATGGGAATGAGAGTAAATTCCTGCATATCGCATTAGGGATTCTCCACATACTTTAGATCACCTTTTTCCTCTCATGTCTGTGTTTTCTCTCAGCTGTGCGTCACAGAGGAGCACCTATAGGGCCATTGGCTTCCTTTCTTGGATGGGAATATTAAAAAGAACAGGGAAATCAGTTCCAGCTCTCTCTCCAAGTTCCTCTCTAAATCTGGTTAATTGTATTAGTTTGTAAACTGGAGATGGCTTTGTTTTACTGAGAACAAAGGTGAGCAGATTCTGCAAGGAGATATGATATCTGTTACATCAACAAGCAAAGTGCTTTAACTACTTCATGGCTACATTCATATTTCGTTTTCTTTACGTCATGATACATCTCAGAGGGACGAGCTGATCCAGTCACAGGAACTGGACCTCAGCTTGGCTCCAACTCCTTTTTCTAGCAGCCTGTGAGGCTACAGTGGTACCTCCAAGCCTTAAGGAGCGGGTCAAGTGCCTGTGAAATACTAGTGTCTCAAGTCCCATGCCCCCAGCCATGGGCACAGAAATGGCAGCTTGTAGCTGTCAGTTCCAAAACCAAACAAAAAAAMCAAACAATACAAAACAAACAAACAAACAAAAAACCCCAAAACAAAGCAAAACAAAAAGGTAGGCATGTTAGGAGCCTCTTAGGGCAACATATGAAGCCTGGCAGCTTTTCACTGTCTTCTCCAAAGCAGAGTTTGGAGTCTGGTCTTGACGGACTGRCACATCTCTTGAGAGAGATTGAGGATAACAAAATACAGACATCTGCATCTGATTTTAACCACAAAAAGCAGTCTAGAATGACAATGGAGAGAAAGAGGACCTTTTAGGACATGATTTACATCACCCTAAAGATGTGGGAGTTGCTGACTAAAAAAAGGAGCTAAGGATGACCTATGTTCAGATGCACACAAAACACAGTAGTTGTCTGAAGTTCGTGAAGACTAATCCCCCTTCATTTCTTATACTTTTATGAAAGCCGGGGGCTAAACAGAGGAGACACACCCAAGCTGACTTTCCCACAGATAGATAGAAAAGCAGCAGCATAAGGTCAACAGTGATCGACTGATGAGTTAAAGCCTGGGTTATTGCCAGGGTTCACTACTACTTCTGCTACATGGCTTTTTAAGGTGTACATTTACAATGAGTAGCCCCAGTCTCAGCAGCCAAATTTACTTTTTTTTCTTTTTAAAGTAGAGTCAAATTGGGAATATAATACACTAATTACACTTCTGCCATCAAATTATTTTCAGTAGCACTCAGACCTTTAATCATGATCTATAAGAACTACAGGACCATAAAATGCTTTCTACTTACTGAGCTGTGTCAAGCTATGTTTATTTTATTTTTATATTTCCCAAGAGGTGCTATAGTGGGTTATTATCTCCTTCTATAGCAGTAGTTGATTTGTCCACTGCTAATTCCAGTTTCTGCAGTCCACTAGCTATGACCACACAAGCTAAGTAATTTCAGAATAAAGTTAACTATTAAAATGCAGCTCATGTTATGTCATAAAGATAATGGGGCAGAATTCAATCTTGGTTATTTCCACACAATATATTCCATATTTCTAAAATTCTTATTCTTGCCCTGACCTAGCTTGCTGCATGGAAACAATCCATATATAAGCCATAAAACATATCAATTTGGCTATAAAATGAGCAAGATATTCTTAAACATTTTTTCCTCCCTAAGCGAGATAATCTCATGTATCTAAATAAATATCCTCTAYGTAATAGAGGCTGAATTAGAAAGTTTAATAACACTACATTAGGAAAACATATTGCTATTAAATGTATTAGCCAAGTGATTCAAATTTCTTACCACCCCACTCTGTATTCAAAATGCATCTTTCGTCATGAGGCTTCACATATTCTTAAGCAACAATTTTTAGTCCAAGTTTCTCCAAAACTGAAATTCTCTTAGATCCTCACTCCAAGCTCTTGTTTCACCTGCTCACATACAGGTGTGTGTTCCTCTTAAATGTGTGCTAATAAACAGATTTGCTCAAATTGTAAGATGAAGTCGATGCAAGAGATTCAACTGATTCCTAGAATTTAGCACAGAATTATGCACAGACCCGTATAAGCAAAGTCAGCTCATGCTCAATATCAAGGCCTTAAAATGTGTACATTTCTGGAAAGAACACGGGCATTATTTGTTTAAAAGGCTAATAAAAGTAACAGTTTAAACTCTCAACCACAAAAGGTTTTACATTACACATKGTAACAGTATAAACAGGCAATAAAATATATGAACGGCAAAAAATAATGGGAAGTTGTGATACTTTTTTGTTGTCTTCTTGTGGTGGCACTGGTCTGAGACAGGAAGAGGGAACTCCAGCACTAGGTGACACCAGCTTTCATAAAAAGGGTCCTTGTTGGAAAACACTTTCAAGCTCCTGCTACTCTTTAACATATTTCAAATAGAAAACCCTCTCAAAATGCACACAATGCTTTGTTTAATCTGTCCATCTCAGATGACAGATGAAAAAAGCATCCCTACATCACAGTTCACCTTTTTTGACAACCCACCAAGGCTTAACAGTARAAGAAGAATAATGTGTGTTCAGCAAAACTTAAGGTCAAACATTTAGCTAAGAATTAGAAAAAAAATTACAATCAAAGATACATATAAAAGCACTTTCACCTCAATTTAACAGTACAYATTGTGTACTCTCACCTGTGAGAAGCCATCAGAGAAGGAAAGACTCAGGTTACACAACTTGACCTRTTTCTGGATGATGTCCTCAGTTTTACAACGATTTCTTCACCCTGAACTATTTAAATATCTTTGTGATTAAAAACTAAATTACAAATGTAAATGCCTCTGCAGTTCTCCAAAATCAACTGGTTTACAGCTTAATCTGCAATTTCTGTCATTATTATACTTAATCTGCTAGATGAATATAATATGMAGGCTATTGCAAACATTATTAATGACTTGGGTTTCTTCAGAGTTTAAGTYCAAACTTTTCCCTCCCTGCCTGTACTCTTCATTTTTGTTACCAACACGTCCTTGAGAACATGAAACGATTCCAGCTACGCGCATATTTTGTGAAGCTCAGCATCTTCGGTACGTTATCAGTTTTCTGCAATAGCTACACATGACAATACACAATGCACTTCGTGACATAGCATTTTCTCCAACCCCCCTTTCCAAACAGGCACTGTAATTTTTAGGGGGTCTGTTGTCAGACACAGTGAATTAGCTATTCTGAGCTATTTGTTACTTATACACTTAAGTTGTTTTTCCCCAATTGTTTAGTGTGAAGACTTTTTCAGAGTCCTCCTGAATTTTTTGACTGACATGAAATTATATTCCTCTAGATCATGCAAAACAGATAGAAGGTGTGATATATTGCAACACCAGGGGAAATAAATTGAATTTCGTTCCTTTCACCTCCTATTTCTCCTTGTAATCTCATCACAGCCAACCATAATAGTAAAATTTTATTTCATGGGGAATTAAACATGAGCTATTTTACACAAAGACAATCTAAACTGAAGAACTTGCCAGCATTACCTGAAGTCTGGAGTGGTTGAGTTTCTTTGGCAGTTCAAATAATAGCATGGAACTATTATCGTAAGTKCCTAATTGATTAAAATGCTGTTTTCACCTACATCTAAAGCTGTGATAGTCAAACCAGCTCCTTTAAAGTGGTCCCAAAATCTGTGGTACAATTTCAATTAGTAGTGATAAGCCTGAGTAGTTAAGGAGTGACCCTAATGAAGCTTTCACAGAAATTTAAAAAATAAACCATGCCTTTTTTTCCTCCCAAGTTAAAGAATTTTTGAAATTCACYTGCTCAGTATTCACCATTGCATTTCATAATATCTGGGTATACACTGCATGACAGTAGGTAATGGTATAGTACATCACAACRAAGAAATTAATCACTAAGTAAAAGAATGCCAATAGACACAAGTGAAACACACAAAAAAAACCCATTATTGCCATGTGTGTGTTTATAAGCTTGTGTAGACTATGAAATCAGTTCATATCTTTTATCATGAAAACTGACTTCTAACAGTGTTGGATATAATGGATCATATATGATTGTGAATCAGCACCTCAGAATGGAAACCAGTAACTACCACTTCTCCCTCAGRTTCTTGCTTCAGAGCTTATAGGTCTCCCTAAAAGATTGCAGTTTTAAACTAAAAAAGCTACGGTAAATCTAACACCACTATTCGTATAATCAAAATTTAATAATCTTCTCAAGATCTACTGGTGTAGTAAAACCAGGCTGCAGCCTACTGAAAAACATGAATTATCAGATGTCCAGCAACTCACCTTCCAACTGGTTAACATTTGGCTGATCAACTCCTGTCATTTTAACCAACTTCAAAAGGTGCTGCCTACAAAAATGTCAACCTGTAAGCTTTGAGCTGTAAAAAAAATATTATATGCCAATTTCAGTAGCATCACAGTTCCAACACATCTTAGTAGAATTTGATATAACAGGTTTCCAAAGCTCAGTAGTACTAAAGGCAAGGCAGAGAGTTAGGGAAGGTATGAGCAGAAGAGTTGAGTAACTTGAGTGGGTTGTAGGACATACAMTACACATAGCCATCTTCTAATTTCATGTCTATTTCATCATCATTAGAGAACATTGAATTACGTGATTCACTGAATAAAACTAAAAATCCTCTGAGCCTGGCTAGTTCCCTGTCTTATGGAGTGAGCTCCCACTGCAGCCACTTCCTTAGGAAAGATGCTAATGATGTCTCTCTTGTGCTGTCTCTCCTTTTTAACTACACCCTCATAATGTGTGTAAAAATGTAGCGTCTTTGGGACCTGTACCATCAGGTACTTTTGCCAACATATGGCAAATTTGTCAGTGGTTGCAAACTGGGGAAGAAAGAGGAAGACCAGAGATCAACGGTGTAAATGTCTAACTCTGATTTTCTTTAGAAAATGGACTAAAAGTATCAGGAGAGAAGTTAAAAACAGARGTAGTTCAAGATGAACCAATTTATCCAATAGTGCTTAATATCAGTAAAAGGATTGATTCTATGATTGTGCTGAAAGATCCTCATCCATACTGAACCGACTTTGGTCGAGGCTATACACCAAGTGCACAGGAAGACTTTCTGGGTTTTTTTACATTGACATGTATTAGTATCTTGAAAGAAAAGAAAAGGAAAATGATTTGGAATTTCTATTTCCTCCGGTTCTCCAGAGAGGTCAGTTAACAGTTAAAAAACCCTGTAAAACAAAACCAAGAAAAAACACACCAAAGAAAACACAAGACCTRAAACACAGTACAGCAAGCATCCATACTAGGTGAGTTTTCCCCTGCTCATAATCCTGACATAATGCAGCTTTTCTCCTCCTGTATTTTCTGGCTGCTTTTTAGCTTTTCTTTTTAAGAGATATCTAGAGGAAAAACTCCTTTGAAAATTCTCTCATTTGTATGCTTTGGCAATTGAAAGAAGTAGCTGAAGTCAAAGAATACAAGACAATCTCCAACTCAGCTTTGAAGAGAATTTTGYTAATAACCTATCGAGTATTTCACCAAAAATAAAATAGATCCATATAATAAATAYGAAGCCTGGGGTCAGATTTTGGAGGTCTTGGTTTAAACGAAGTTTTGCACAGTCTTATTCTGGGTTATGCAAAAAAAGTATTTTTATTTACCTTAAATGAGCTCATTGGAGGAACAAAACTTAAAATCACTACTAACCCAATAACACCCAAATTAAGTTCACAGCGCTATGCTGACCATCCAAAAGTTTCCACATGCGTAATGATAAATCCGTRTAATCTGAATTTTAACCTGTGGTGCCATTACAATAAAAAGAAAGCTGCAAGGCCAGCTCTGTTAGTACTACTATATGCTCTAATTGAATGGTTACACATAAATTAGTACCCCAGTAAATRTTTATGACAGGTAGTTATGGCCTACCTAATGGCAGGAAAGAGAGAGAGAGAGAAAAATAATTAATGTAGATAAAGGTAATTTTACAATAATTTTTAATGTGAAAAATATTTGGTTTACATATCACAGAGAGGATATAAGAATTAATATATTACGTTCATTCAGAAGAGGAATCAACAATCACTATTTTTTCCATATACTTTCTTTTTTACATTCAAAAGGTTTTGCTATTGCATACATAGCAGGGGACCATTTCTATGCCTCAGGAAACATGAAAATGGGTCCACAGGTTACATCTTTGAACTTGGCATTTAAGGTTCAAAATTCACACAAAACAAATCTTGAACACAGACATATATTTAAGAGGATTTCTTTCCTAATAGAAGGCTGAGGGCTGACAGAGAGTTTTACTTTTTAGGAGGTTTAAAGAGAAAAGATGAAAGAGATTTACTCAGATATTCTAGAACTAYATGAAATAATAAAAGGAGATCCTGAACAATAGTACATGCCTGCAAAATCCGGATTATGGTATCAGCACCAGTAGCCATATTCAGAAGGTCTAAATCCCTCCCAGGTCTCTCTGGGAGACAGCGTTTCCAGTGTTCATTACTAGCTGACTGCAGGTCTTCATAGACTCCTAGCCAAGAGCTGTTACCATGCCAAAAGAATTAGACAATCTGAAGGTGTCACAGGGTATCATGTAAGTTTGCATGCTGTGAAGGTGCTTTTAAAATAAATAAATWAAACCACCGTGGTCTATGCTTTAATCAGTGTGCAGTTTTCAGGGACATCAAGGGAAGCTTGACAGCATAATAAGACAACTCGCTGTTGTCTTCCAGAGTTTGCAGACAGCCTGAAGCAATAGCTCAGGTAAACTGTGATGCACCCCAACACTCTCTGTTCTAAAATAATCTGCTTCCCTGAGAAGAATACTCTGTCAGGARCTATAAACAAAATTTATTCAGTTTAGAGCCTCAGGCTTAGGGAAAAAACTTGGTATCATAGTTGTGCCGGTAGTRATGGAAATGAAAGCAGACTCTACCTGAGCTAGTGAAGCTGGGGGAAAAACAGAGGGCACAGAAAAGGTTGCAGATGGCTCTACTGTCAGGAATGACAAGCTCAGTCTGCTTACATGAAAAGTAAAGTGTTATTCTGACAAGGATGGAAGAGGGAGGCTTATAATGAACTTTCCGACTTACCTCAGAATAGGCCTTTGAAGAAGCAGGGAATAGAGTTAATTACTTGCCCTTTTCCTTGTCTTTTTTTCCCCCTGTGCAAACTTCATACACAAAATGCACCTGTGAAATAACAAACCTCTTGTGAAGTAAAGTTGTAGCATATGTGCTTGCAACCCATCAGTATGCTTTTATTCTGCAAACCAATTCAAAACAGCTTTAGGCTTAAACAGGTCTCCTCTCAACTCAGAAGCAAATTAGAAATCCCTTCTCAGTCTCATTTTGCAGACTGCTAAATAAGGCGAGCAAAGCCAAACTTTCACTTCTCCCCTCTTTATACTCAAGGGGCTACAAATTAATAGTTCATCTTGATGCTGCAATATGAGCCACAATAATAAGACTCACAAACACTATAGGAACAACTAAACACAGCTTTGGAGGGGAAGAAGGGGGAGCAAAATAAAGTTAACCTTCAGAAAGCTCCATCTGGGCTGAGCCGCCTCCGGTACCCTCCACACTGCTGCAGAGATCCCCGGACACGAGCCAGAGCAGGGCAGGCGAGCTCCAGTAAACATTTCTTTATATGGTCTTACAACACATTTCTGTCTGAAGCAAGGGGATCTATTTTATTTCATTCTCTGGGCTTCTTTTAAGCAGAGACTGCTGCTTTTGCTGAACTGCTGAACTATATAACAATTCTGAAATATCCAGGGGTTGGAACGAGATCCTCCAGCTTATTTTCATTTAATGGGGCTTAAATACTGAGCACAGTATTTAGAAATCAAAGGCTAATACTAACTCTGTTTACTACCTCTTTCCYTGCCATATGTGGGATTCCTGTAGTGAAATTGCCTTTTCAGGATGAAAACAGGAATTTAAATTGGGCAGACTTCAAAACAGGTGAAAATTGTGTTTGTAAAGAAACACTGGTAACATAATTAAGCTGTCTGTTGAGATCCAAGTTTGTTTTCCTGTTTTTTCTATCACTGACAACAGATGTGAATAGTGTAAAAAATTATTTTCTCCATCTTGCAAAAGGAACAAATATCAATTGGCCATAAAGTAAGCTGTGTACGTTACTTTCCAAATATATTTAATCTAACTAAAATCCATGTGTTCTATATAAGACCRTGCAAGGCTACTTATCCTTTCAAAGAAAGAACTATTTTAAAGGTACAAAATTCTGTGCAAGATGTTCCTTGTCTGTGTTCTTACTGTTTTTTCAATTTTTGTGTAATAAAAGATCACTAATTTAGCAAACACCACACCTCCCCAGTCCAATAACCCTCCAAAAAAAMCTATGGACCAGGTTTTACATGCTGCAGTTTTTCCATTTAGATAGAATGATAAAGCACTTTGCTGTTGAATAAGTAAGAAGCTACTGTTTTATAAGGTCATAAATTTACTCTTAGGTTTCCAAGTTTTCCAACTTAAACAATTAAACAAAAGAACKTGACCCTGAGCCCAGCAGCTGGTGTTGACAGGAGCAGATATGAGACAACACCCAAATATTCTGCCAAGGGTTCCTTACGAGTTACGCGAGGTGAGAAAAAGAGAGACCTCACCCATACGTGCATGATGCATTTTTGCTTTGTTTTGCTTTTTTAGACTGTTGCGGTTTYACAGGTCACCTTTAACTCCTATGAAAAACAAGAGGAGTAACACTGCTTTGATAGTTTTCCCAAGCATAAATCTGCTTCTTTGCTTTTCACGGAATTGGAGAGTCAGTTATATTGCATTTAAAAAGTGAAATCAAGAATATTGGAGGAGGTGGAAAAAGAAAAGGCTYGTTTAGCTCCAAAATATATTGTGGAAAGGTCAGCCTCCTGCTTCATTACTTTATTAGTTCACATTGACAATGACCTTGATGGACCAGTCTCTCTTTTAATGAGAAGATGGGATAATTTTGGCAAAGCAGTCTCAAAGAATTTTGATTCCACTCAAAGGAAAGCCTGCATTAATGCATTAATCTATCTCACATTAGAAAAAAAGACTCATTGCTGAGATTACTGYTGTGTATGAAAGAGGAAAAGCTGTAAGTGGGATCTGGAAGACAGGAATCTACCTTCTGACTTTATTTTATGAAGCACTGAGAGACAGCTGTAGACTGCGGTGCCGTATCTGTGCAGCCAAATTTGATATGAAATTCAGTTTGCACCTATAGCTGAAAAGACTGACAGATCGGAATTAATMTCATAGTTTGTCCAGATTCTGCTAGTTTGGTTGTACTAATTGCCAGCCTACTTCCAGAAATTTTGCATTGGGTTCTCTAGAAGAGCAAAATTATCCTACCTATGTAATACACCAAACAGCACCACACAATATGCAGTACAGATACAAATATTCTCAGTATACTCAGTTCTACTGTTTACATAGTATCTGATTACTCCAATTCCATTTCTTTTGTAACTTTACTACATGGTTAGCTCCAGTTAAATGAAAGTYTAGTTCAGGGTTCAGCAGAGCTGGTCCTAGTACGTGTCGCTGAAAGCGCACCAGCAGTCCCTCTTCTGGAGAGTCTTCCACTGAAGCATGGAGTATGATACATATTTTAGGACTGTGAACACATTTCCACATAAAAGGCAGATTTTTTTTAATTATTTTTTTTTTTGCGGGGGGGGGGCAGGGTAAAGCTTTGCAAAAGCAGAATACATTTTCATTAGGAGGTTGCAGGAGTGYATTTTCATTAGTATGAGTGCAAACATCAGCAAAATAATCAGGTAGCTATGATCTGACTATACAATCTTGATAAATCCTGTAAATTTTTYTTCCTTTTCCCCCACACTCATCCTTCTTCCCAAAAAACATTACCACAGGTCAGAATTACAGCTGTGTAACTCAGACATACATTGTAGTTTCACTGTAAAATTTATTGCAACTGCAATACTTCAAGATAATTCAAATAGTCTTGTCATATAAACACACTCAAAGCCAGTCATTCCATTTTGCATCATATGTCTCAGAATAGTCTTTAAAAAAAAAATTAATATGACAAGTACCATGCTCAAGAAGGTATTGCCATAGAGTGCGACTGAACGACAGTTTCAGACAACTAGAAGCTATTTGGCAGTAGTCTCACATGCATACAATAAACATATATGTTTTAAGGGTAAATTCAGTGAAACAGTACAGCCTCAGCAGCAGCTGGAGAGCTCCAGTAAAAAATATAGCTTGGAAGTCCTTTGAGTTGCTTGGGTAAAGTTGGACAGTTGCAGTGCAATGTTTTTGGCACCGTTCTGTATGAACTCACACATTTAGACTGCTGTGTTAACAGGATTGGCATCACACGTGGTGGGTGCCTCAAAGATGACACAATGCCAGAGTCCTTAAGCCTCTGGGCCTCCATTTTGTGCTTTCTCAAGTATCCCTGATGCCCTTTGCATTTAAGACAGAACTGAGAGATTAAAGCTATGGGAATCTTTCAGGAAGTGATGCACTTGCAGAGCCTTCACAGAGTAGCGAGAGCTGAGCAGGTAATCCACCAACAAGAGCCCTCAGTGTGTGTATGTCAGTATATACAATACTTTTCATCAAGCCACCAAGTTATTATCATAACAGAATTATAAACTGGTATAAAAAAATAGCAATAGCTTGAGCTGTGTGGTGCATACTCAGTCACAGTGATCCTATGTCTGTTTTATCAGTTTTGTTAATGAGGCTATTCATAACCTATATGAATAACAAGATGCAATTGTTAATAATGTAGGTTAATTGGATCCTACTTTTATCCAAATAACCTTTGCAAAGGATAAAAGTTAGCTCTTTCTATACAAAAAGTGTGAAGTGTCAGAATTATTCAGTTAGGTCAGAGAAATGAGTAATCCAGATGATACTGAATTTCTTCAAAGGGTGTAACATTTTTAGTAATTTAAATTAAGACTGATGAATAAACTTGCAAATGTTGATAAAATTAATTTCTTACTCAAAGAATAAATGACAGCAAGACCGAATGATCTGCTGAATTTCTGCATAGATTTAAATGAAAATATGTTTAAATGAAAATTGTAATGAAATTTCTATGAAAAATTAGATGAGTTTAATAGTACATGTGGTCTAACTACAAACAGATTGAAGGGGGAACTCAGAACAATTTACTTGCATTTGTAGTACCTCATAACATTTTGCATATTTTTTTTTTCCACGTTTCCCTACCTTCAACTTTCATGTCTTTTGCTATGAACTTTGCCTAGTGTAGCAGCTGTGTGCTCATAGATAATTACTAGGGAGAAAAGAGAAGGTAATCTCAGTCTTCATACAGTTCATCTATTTGTTCTTTAGGAGTTAGTTCAGCATGGAGAAGTGAAAAAATCTGTTTTAAAAAAAAAAATCAATGTTATATACACCTAGATTTCTTGAGGAAACAGAAATGCAGCATGCAGCTGACTAGACTTAGGATGAAAGGATGATACTAAACAACTGCTGTAGCTATGAGTGGAATGACATGAGGCATCAGTGAGAGCTGATCAGCCTGCAGAAAAACACAGAAATAGTCAGCACCAGTCAAAAAAGAAATTATAAATTGGTCCTTAAAACATAACTGTGCTTGGTGCTGTCCTCTCTACCTAGAAAAAATGTGTGCAAACGTGCTCATGTTACGCAGTTGTGTGTTTTTGTGATCCAAGACAGATTCTTACTGGCAGGATTTTATCCTAATGGAAAGTACAACCAACTAAAAGATCTGCAGGATCTTCCAAAAGACAATCAAAATTACTGATAGACATCCATTAAAAAAAAAAAAAAGTAAATCTGTCCTTCCAATGCAATTGAAAATATGTCCCAGAATTTTGGCTAATTATTAGGACTGCCTTTGAAACAGGAACTGATTCAGAAGGGCATTGARAATTCTAGCAAAACACCTGCATTTATTACTGTAAACCTAAAATAACAGAGAGTGTGAACTGTAAATCTGAACTTCAAATTCTACCCTCAGTCTGGTGGTTCCCAAAAATTATACTAATATACTGTCAATCAGAAGCAATCAAGTTTTTACCCACATACCTAGATGGAGACAAATTCTGTACCAAGATTATGACTCAGCAGCCTCCAAAGTCTTGCTGTTTGCTGAAAATTTTAGACACATTATTTCCTCTTGCAATAAAGGGCAGATAAAGATAATTTTATTTTTCCCTAATTTACATATATGTTGATTAGTGAAACAAAAGCACAGCAAAATAAACTATATCCACACGATTACCTGAATAGGATTATTAATTTGATGAGCAAAAATCAATATGGGGTCAGGAAGCAACTGTTAGTTCTGCTTTATATGCTTGTCTAAGCCTACTACACATTGTTAAAACACTCTAAGGGATAAGGCTATACATTCCCCTAAAGGCAGTTTGAAGCTGACCCACTTCTGGGATAAGGAAATTCAGGTCTATTTTGTTGTAAGATTTTCTTAATCCATATTTACATCTTGAGACACAGTGCCCAGTGCTCTGTCCCTGCCTTCATCTCAGCCTGACTTTGGTGTTCAAACTAAATTCCAGGGGGCAAAGCTGGGGCTCTCTCTTGGTTCTCTCTCTGGCAAAATCTATTCTTCTGGCTCCACAGAAGCATCCATTGAACATTTTTTTGATACATTATTTAGAGTTATTTATCAGAAAGCCAGGATCCCACATCATCTATATTCTCCATGGATTATGTTTTATGTTCCTTTGCTGCAGTGGTCGTGTCCAAGGTAACAACTGCCCAGGCAAAGACTGGTAAGGGGCAACTATTGGGGGTAATAAAGTGTTAAAAATCAAAACAAAAGAAAACCAACAACACCACAGCATACACAAAACACCAGCAGTAACAGGCTCTCTCAAACTGAACAAGAGCAATTATCTGTCCTGACTAATTAGTAAATTTGTTGTGTAATGCTCAGGAAAAGAAGAATGCATTTATTTCCCAGAAGGAGGATCTATCTGAAGCCCTATTCCTTGACCCTTTAAGTAGCACATTAGGGATAGAATCAGAATTGCTGTATCTTGCAATTTAATTAGCTGCATGTCTAAGAAAAACTAATTGTTTGGTAGACCCTTGATCTGCAGTCCTCTCTCATGCGAATGCATAACTGCAAGATGGGTTCCTAACTACGTCTTATCAACTAACTGTTCAATCTATTTTATGTCCAAAAGAGAGGGGTGTATATGTAGTTTCTTCAATGCTGTTATCCTCTATTCTTCTTTGCATTTCTTCTGTAAGCTTTCTAGAGTAGAAATACTAAATAAAGCAGTTCAGCATAGCAGGCCAGAGTAGAATATTGTGCTTTCCTGTTTTAAATTTTTTGTTCTTTTCCAGGCACCTCCAGTGACACTGTATCCACTTTTGACWTTGGTTCTTGTTATTTTGCCCAAATAGCCAAGGAGGGATACTGCTCCACTGAGCAAAAAAGTATTAATAAGTCTACCTCCATAACATTTTTACTGTCGGTCACTGGAAAACTGGCAGAGTAATTGGAGCTGGGAGTGACAGGAAAAAGATAGRTTTTTACAGTGAAAGAAGTCAAATAATACAAACACTAAGTAATCTTTTTCCAGGCTTTAGTTTTACACTGAGAGAAATATGCAAGACAATTTCTTCTAACTATAGCATTTTAAAGAATGAATCATTCTTTAATCATTTTAAAGAATATCTGCAATGTGCATACGCATACTGTAATTTAACTGGTCTTTAGTACAATGAATCTCTAGTGTGAAATTCCCCTTGTTAATGATCAGCAT
The DNA here is from genome assembly GCA_030449065.1 of Oceanodroma leucorhoa. NCBI lineage: Eukaryota > Metazoa > Chordata > Aves > Procellariiformes > Oceanodroma > Oceanodroma leucorhoa. The sequence continues at coordinate 5,359,885 of JASVER010000046.1, read as the reverse complement.
AAGCTATGGTTCTTAATGCAATTATGAATCCAAGGCTTACAGTCTATAGGCAACAGAGTAACAAGATGCTATCATTAAACTTCTCATTTCATTCACTCATACCTATAGGGAAAAAGCAACCATTATATAAGCATCTTTCTTACTTCTTCTATCAGCAAAAGGGACCCTAGCATCCATTGAATTACATATTATAGGCTCTTCATTCCCCAGGGTAGGCAAATAAACTGTTCCAGCATCGGCAATTTCTCTTTTGAATGGGTTTTTATTTTGAATAACATTAAAGGAAAATAAGGCAGTCTAGGTAAGGAAAGAACCTTTCTTGATGCCAGAAGCAAGCAAGCCCTTCAGCCCCTTTGGAGAGGGTCTTCTTTTTGAAGGAAGAGCCAACCTACCACCCCCATCAGTTATCTGAGGGCTTCATAAACAGGACCCTTCCCCAACCCTGGGCTGCGTTCACTAAGGCCTGGGAGCTGGCTTCATCCCATAGAGTTTTCCGGGAGAGCTTAGGGACCTGCTTTCCACACCCTCCAAAGGTCCCCATAGATGCTGTGGCATGACTTCCCCACCTCAGCTGAGTAAGTAACCTGATGGGAAACGTGCTAAATCTTTCCCGTCACTAGGACAGCTGCACTTGCTATGGGTGACTCTGGGCTGATAAAAGGCCGTGAAGGCCTAGAGCAGAAGCATCAGCTATTGATTGTCAGATAATGTCTTTTTCAACAACATATAGCCTGTCAGAAGGGTAAGTGGACCTTCCCTAAAGGATTTCAGCAATTCACTTTCTAGGCAAGCAGCCCCTCTCAATTGCACCACAGTATTTTTCCCCTGGGAGAAACTTATGGCTCAAAAAAAGGTGGTGTGTTCCCTGTCCACACCCTCTTACAAGGGAGCCACTGCAAGTCCCAGACCAGAAGTTTCCATACATGTCAGGCGTCTCCAGGACAGCCAGGCTCATTAGAGCCACCAGTTCAGCATGTGATAGGCAAAGTGTTGGCACATGCATGTGCTTTTGAAACCAAAGGGGACATCCTGGGTGAATAAACACTCTTCTGTCTGGTAAACCTTTTTCTAGACCACATGTCTCAAGAATATACCTTTAAAAAAAAAAGTATACACCCCAAATATTTTGCCTTCCCCTAGAGACTGAGGAATGTATGTTAGTCCCTCTGCTTAAAAAACCCTGTGTGATAGAGGCCAGTTCTGTGATAGATCCCAGTGATGACATTTCATCATACTAAACAGCACAAAAAGGTTATTTCTTTCAGAGAAGGGCAAAACATATACCTGAAGGTGGGAAAATTCTCCTAAAGTTCTCTGTAATCTTTGGGCATTCACAGTAGCATGTCTAAGCTATACAATATGCAGTATTGTGGCATGTACATTACATTTCAGATTTTTAAAATTCACAGATAAAAGTGAAATTATTCTCATCCTGCATACAATAAGATAAGAACATTTTCTTCAGTGAAACTTTAGTTCAGGACCTACAAAGAAGGGTTCTCCTTCCACCCCCGAACCCTTTTAGGAACATTCCTGGTTTCCAGAGATTTGAGAGTTACGGTTTGCTTTATTAAACTTCATCATTTACACTTTAAAATATATAGCTTTTCTTTCTATAAGAAATATTGAATTAGACTTAAGTAGTAGAATATCCTGAGAATGAAAAAGTAGCATAATGAACTTTAGAACACAATAGATATAGATGTGCAGTGTATGTAGCATCTTTTCTTTCATTTTTTCTATCTGAATACTTTAAAGCAATTCTAAACCAACACAAAAACAGCAAAATACTCTCACAATGTCAAAATTTACAGAGAATAAAATATTGTGAGGATTGTGGTGGGGTTTTTTTACTATTATTATCATCATTTTAAGTCTTCATAATCTTACCTTTGCATTTCCCAAGAGGGCAACTGACCTGCTTAGCAGCTAATACCTTATACCTAAAGGAGGTTCTCTACAGCCCCTTTAATAAGATTCACCTGAAAGTGAGGGTAGCTTCCTCTAACAGAGGTGGGATTTTAGAGATCTGGTTGAGAGACTGAGCAGTGGGAGCTTTGGATTAAGAGCTCTTTAACACGTAACAGGTAAAATAAAAATGTTATTAAAGAGGAGCTAGTATCTGGATGGATCCATTCTCATCTATCAGTGTTCTTCTCTCAAAGTAAAATGTTCATGCATGAATGAATCTGGTCTTAATTAATCTTAAGGATTAATCCTAAGGATTTGTTCTTTCTCTATCAGAACATTGGGATTGTCTTCATGTTTTGCATCTGCTTTGACTAAATTCTTAAGACCAGCTGGACTGAGAAAGTCAGTCACTGCTCTTGATAGAGCAGTCCTTCTTACTCTACTGTTCAGATGGAAAATCTATGTTGCTCATTTTTTTTTCAGTTATCACAGAGGAAGAGCACATTGCTTTTCTGTGGTGTATGTTTTTCTAGACTGTCTCCTTGAACCCAATATTTCTAAATCAGAAACTCTGAGTAAACCCAGAAAGGTCTTCAGAAGACTTAGCCAACTAAATGTCAGATATTTCTGATGGATAATTAATTGTTTAATCTTTTCTGCAAAACCTCCAGTGATGTAGACTCCGTCACCTTCTCAGGCAATGAATTCCATTTATCCTCACCCTTATAGTCAGCACTTTTTTTTTCTACCATCCAATCTAGATCTTCTTTGCTGCAAATTAAGTTTGTTACTTCCTGTCTTATCCTTTGGAAAAAGTCTATTCCCTTTGAACTTGTAGCAACCAGTGTTTTATATAATTGAAGACTGTTATTACAACTTTTCTTTGTGCATTGTCCTCTAAATTAAACAACTCCAGGTCTTTCTATCTTTCTTCATAATCCTTTTTTTCTAGACCTCTGATACACTCTTCTTGTCTGCTCAGGATTCTTTAAAAGGTCACAAGTAATCCGAACACAATAATTTGGCTGCAGCCTTATTAAAATGGAAATACTCTGAGCTCTACACACTCTTTAGACAGCCTAGGATTTGGTTTTTTGGAAGCAACATGACACTGTTGATGATTACTACTCAGTCTGTGATCCACCTTATTCATTCTAACTCTTCTTTTTATTTAGACATCTTGCATTTTGTACATGGTCTTAATTAATTGTGTTTTATTGTTTTCAGACAGTTTATCCAGTTCATGAATGGACCTCATGTATGGGAAAATTGTCTGAAAAGTGAATATGTGAGCTGAGGAGAGGAGTGCTTGCAAAGTGACCTGTTAGAAACCTCACATAGTCAAGCTGCCCAAAATAGAATATTTAATTAAATAGAATATTGTTATTTCTTGCTGACTTCTACATACAGTCAAGTTTGAACAACAGAAGGTAACATTGGTGCTGTAAAGGAGCAGCCATCAAATTTAGTACAGTACTCTGTTCAGTCAAGGGGAGGATGCTGTAACCATTAACACTGTCAACATATGAGTTTTCATATYCAAAGCATTCATCTGGCCTCCCATATATCAATTTACTACAGAAAAAAAGAGAATTTACCCCAGTACCAGGAGGATGAAGCTGTCATGAAAGACTGCTGATTCAGATCCTATTGCAATGAGGGACAAGAAGGAGACAGGAAAGCTACCTTCCACAAAGAGAGGTGTGGATGGCAGTAAATATTTTAGTGCCACAAGCTTCATGGTTTTGTTCACTGAAGTACTTAAAAAGGTTTCCTTCTTAACCTGAAGCTTTTAGGTCTCATCTGATCTTAAAAGTGTCCCTAAGAGAGCCATGCAACTCCTTTTGCACACCACCACTCCACCACTCCATCATAACCCACCTCTCTTCAGCAGCTGAATTTATCTTTGGAGGGGAGGGGCAGAGACCAGCTTCTAACACACCACAATCCTCTTTTAGTCACTGTTGTTTCCTGAGGAGAGACTGGGATGCACTCTTCTTTCCTAAGACCCTGACAGCCACCACAGACGGCCCCCTACTCTCCTCTTGCAGGACAGACACTGGCAAAGCGACGATGTGGCCAGACAGCTAGAAGTGACTTCTTGTGCCAGGGGCATAACTGCCTCCTGACTTACCCCTGACACGTTGCTTCTTTCTAATCGAAATGTGCCCTGGAGTTTGCTCCCTGGGTTCAGTGATGCTACATGGAAGCTCCTGTATATGTGAATGACCCCCGAGAGAATAAACAGAGTGAGTGCACTGTAATAATTTCTGGATTTACACGATCAAAGAATAAGCTCTTTCATGTTTACAGCACTGAAGGATTGATGCTCCCCAAATCTGTTTTAATATCCTCCTTGAAACATCTTTCCTTTATTTAATTCTTTGGTTTATTTTATTTCAGCAGCTAGGTGCATATAATCTGCTGCCTTTCACTGGTATTTGATAAAATAAATGTAGATCTATTAAAATACAGTTCATTTAAAATAAATTGCACGTTTCCATAAAGAATGTTTTGGCACTATGCTTTTACATAAAATGAGATGAGGTGACTAAAATCCAGTATCACAGCCAGGAGCAAGCAGCATTCAGCCTGTGACATGTTAAATAAAAATATTCTAATACCTCTGTCTACTGACTCAGACATACTGAGTTCCTGAAGATAAAGTTTCATGCTATAGTGAAGCACTGAAAATTTGCAGAATGGTGTTGGGACTGAAACACATTTGAAAGCAAAGGGCACAGTCAATGTTAGAGAGCTTATACAGTAAGGACAGTGTGTATACCTTAGACTTGAGCCTTTGGGGTTTTGACATGTGCTATGAAGAATTGAGTAGTTTCAGTGAACATTTCCATCTGTAGGAACTGAGGATGCAAAATATCCAACAGAATTAGAATCATGCCGTCACAAGGATAATTGTCTTGGAGCTGAGAAATGATTCTAGGAACATTTTTATTGAAACTGATATAATTTCTCAAAAAAAAAAAAAAAAAGAAAATAATTTAAATTAAGCAATGTTCTTTATTTTAAAATGTTTTCTCAAAGAAACTTCAGCCAATGCTTTATTCATTTTGCTATTTTTTATTCTAGGAAAAATGTGAAGTCTTGCACTAAAACCGTTTCTGACAGTTTAGCAAAAGCTGCTGATTTTACTAAAAAATAGATAGGAAAGACTTGTATAAAGTAACTAATGGGGAATCAATTCATGTAGCCTGTGGCACTACACATATTATTAATGAGTCTTTGCTGGTGACACATTTTTCATGTTAGAAGTCATCATTTAGTAACACTACCACTGTGTAACACTACCTAAAGACTAAACACCACACATTATAACAAAAGAAAAGACTACAAAACATCTTGGAAGATAGCTCTTAAATGGCTAATAAGTCCATTGGGTAGAGAAGTRGCCTCCTAAAGCTGGAATTTTTGTAAGACAACCAGGAATAAGCAATTATAGATGGATTTTGTCAGTTGAAAGGACTGTAATAAGCATTTAGAGTCAAAATAAGCCATTTTGTTGGTTTTGTTTGAACTGATTTAGAAGGAAGCAGGAGAATCCCTGAGACAGAAAATAATTAATGTAAATAATGCATGGGAAGCTTTTACACTGATGCTTTCAATTGAAGAAATGTGATTAGCATTTCACTTCTCAATTGGCAGTTTTAGGTCACTGGCCTAGTCTAGCATGAATAAAATCAGTGAATGAAAAATGGCAATCATGAAGCAAAAATTAAAGGTGATTTGGAAAGGGAACTTTTGCTACATGGAGTAAAGACGATTAAATTTAATACCTCATTTAATGTCACCATTAATCTGTCATTGCACTGGGTCAATATGTGCAGAGGCAAATGGAGACAAAGGGGAGACTAAGGATAATGGGGCTTACGTGCATTTCCATCACTTTGAAAGTTTGACTCAGTAAAGACTAAACAGACAGAAAGTGATTACTCGTGGCCTTTACAGTGCCCTTCAGTTCTGTGGTGCTCCGTAAACAGCTGAGTAATCACATATGCTGGTTTTGGTTGGGGTAGAGTTAATTTCCTTCATAGTAGCTAGTATGGGGCTATGTTTGGGATTTGTGCTGAAAACAGTGTTGATAACACAGGGGTGTTTTAGTCACTGCTGAGCAGTGCTTACACAGAGCCAAGGCCTTTTCTGCTTCTCACACCACCCCACCAGTGAGTAGGCTGGGGGTGCACAAGAAGTTGGGAGGGGACACAGCTGGGACAGCTGACCCCAACGGACCAAAGGGATATCCCATACCATATGACGTCATGCTCAGCATACAAAGTTGGGGGAAGAAGAAGGAAGGGGGGACGTCAGAGTGATGGCGTTTGTCTTCCCAAGTAACCGTTATGCGTGATGGAGCCCTGCTTTCCTGGGGATGGCTGMACACCTGCCTGCCSATGGGAAGTAGTGAATGAATTCCTTGTTTTGCTTTGCTTTGCGTGGCTTTTGCTTTACCTACCCGTAAGTTTTCTCACTTTTACCCTTCCGATTCTCTCCCCCATCCCACCAGGGGGGAGTGAGCAAGCGGTTCTGAGGTGCTTAGTTGATGGCCTGGKTTAAACCACGACAAATAGGTAGCATTAAAAACAAAACAAAACAAAGCAACAAAACCACCAACAACAGAAAATAATTTCATARTCTAATAGCTGAACCATTTTCCTGTTCTTAAGAAATTAAAAAAAACAACCTTTTGACAAGAAGCAGGCCTTGACAGTTTAGGCACAACAGATGAATGTTTGATGAGTGTAAACCCCTGGAAATATAAGCCTAGAATAAATTTCTTGTATCATTATCACTGTATATTTGTTAATTTGCAACCATGTACAAGCCTGTACCAGTCACAAGGGAGATGCAGTATCTAACCCTCTATGCCTCTCAGTGCTTTGGCTGTATTAGCTAGTGTTAAAACACCACCCATAAAGACTTTAAAAGCATTCTTCAAGTAAAGTTCAGGTGTAGGGCTGTCTATGCCTTTCCACAGAAGGTGTAGAAAGTCCTCATCARATTCTTGGGGGAATCTATTCATCAAGTGCTCACAGAGACCAAAGGTGCAGACTCAGTTTTGTTATCTAGTAAGACATGTACATCTAGTCTTTCTCTCTGCTGTACTCCACATACATGTCAGTAAAATCACATTTCCCACTGAAAAATAATCTTTTTCCCTATTCAAACTTAGTCTTGTTTGGGACCACTGGCCATTAGTATCTTCTGTCTACTTTGCTCGTGGTACTTCCTATTGTCTCTTTTCATGCTCAGGTAAGTATTCTGTTTTGAAAAATAAAACAAAAATATATGTTCATAACTCCTCTTTTGCCTTCAGATTCTCCAACCAAATTTTCTAATTGTGTATAAACAAAGGCAGGAGACTTTGACTCTAAAAATTTTCCAGCCAGTTTTCAGAAAATCAGTAAGTGATACTAATGAGATTTGACAGAGAATCTCTAACACTGTTATGTTAACATATCGTTCTAAATTGATTCAAGAACATAGTTTAACTGGGGGACTGGGATCTAAGCAAAGTCTTTTAGTCTCCTGTGTTGGGTATGTGTGTTTCTGTACCACTGWTACCTCTCCATTGTAAGAAAAAAAGGAGTTTCCCCTTGTATTCAAATTTTTTATCTGTAGACTGTGAGTCATCTTATTCATCTAATCCCTTTCATACTAGAAGAATAGCGTAATGACCCTTACTGGTAAAATGAAGGTCCTTTCTCTTTCTGGTGAGAATGATATACGTAGTCTTCTTTTAGAGATGGCAATTTTTGTTTCATTGGAGAACTTGGTCCTGACTCTACAAAGTCCAAGAGTCACAAAGTCCAAGGCCACATTCACACTAACAAGATGCTCAAAAATTCAAGTGACAACACATTAAAAATTACTGATGTTTCCCTGTCACAAACTGCTTACTGTCATTATTTCCCCAGAGTTACCTCCCATTTGCTTGCAGTTACTTACAGAAAATCTTTTTCTTTCTGTATACGTAGTTACATGTAAAAGGGGAATTCTGATTATTACTATCATATGTTAAAAAAAAGCTATTTAAATGCGTATGTAGGCTGACTTTCTTGAGTTCTTGAAGTAGTCATTTATACCTATGATCAAACACCAAATGAAAACTTTAAATAGCTAGTCCGTGTGAAAAAGTAATGGAAAATAAGATCCATACTTGCTTGCATTTTCAGGAACAACTTGCCTTAGAGTACACTATTTTAATGACGTAGGAACAGATTAGTTTTGCTACAAATAATTACCATAAATACTATAAATAACACTGGAAACTACTCAGCAATACCTACAGCCTAAGGCAGAATGACCCAGTTCTAGAAATTGCTTTTATATACTAATTTAAGTCACTGCGATCTAAACATACACCTGAAGTTGAGTGTGTAAATGTGCTTTGTTTAATTTTTTATTTATAAATGGGGATGTTTGTGTGTATTATGCACAAATACATGCACACACATCCATTTGTGCATATCTATATCTATCTATAGATGAAAAATTTGGACTTTCAGGGAGGTACGTCAGAGTACAAACTGAGAGCACATCACACCACTGATATTGAAAAACTATTTCACTTCCTTGGCAGGGTTTAATATATCACCTGGAGGGAAGCTCCACATCCTCAGCCCTGCCAGAACCTGGAAACCATTGGCAAGAGGGTTTACCTGTACTAGGGCATTGCTTTTCCAAGGGTTGTGCTTCTGAGCCTAATGTTATAATCTGTGATGTAGTTTAACCCAGCCAGCAACTAAGCCCCACACAGCCGCTAGCTCACTCGCCCCACAGTGGGATGGGGGAGAGAATCAGAAGAGTAAAACTGAGAAAACTCATGGGTTGAGATAAAAACAGTTTAATAGGCAAAGCAAAAGCTGTGCACACAAGCAAAGCAAAATGAGGAATTCATTCACTGCTTCCCATGGGCGGGCAGGTGTTCAGCCATCTCCAGGACAGCAGGGCTCCATCACGCATAACAGTCACTTGGGAAGACAAACGCCATAACTCTGAACGCCCCCCCCTTTCCTTCTTCTTCCCCCAGCTTTATATGCTGAGCATGACGTCATATGGTATGGAATATCCCTTCGGTCCGTTGGGGTCCACTGTCCCGGCCGTGTCCCCTCCCAACTTCTTGTGCACCCCCARCCTACTTGCTGGTGGGGTGATGTGAGGAGCAGAAAAGGCCTTGACTCTGTGTAAGCACTGCTCAGCAGTAACTAAAACATCCCTGTGTTATCAACACTGTTTTCAGCACAAATCCCAAACATAGCCCCATACTAGCTACTATGAAGGAAATTAACTCTATCCCAACCAAAACCAGCACACTATTTTACCCAGGCAGTGCCAAATGAGATAAGAGATGGAGGTGAAAATTTAGGGCTTGACTGGCCTGTGTTGGTGCAGCAACAAGAGAGAGCAGCATTTTGCTCATCCACAGCAATGGAGAATACTCGGTGACGGTCAGGAAAGTCTCTGACACTGGTGATGCCTTGACTTCAACTAGGCAACTGCGTCAGTGTGCTGGAGAGCATCGGGTTCACCTGTAACACAGCTGGGATAGTCTACTCCTTTTCAATACTCCTAAACCAATTTTAGATGAGAATAACAATATATTGCTCTGTTGATATAGAAAAAGTTACTTTCTCAGGGAAATACTCTTGGGATTGGATCTTTGATATTTCTGAAAATTTGAGTGGTTAGAGGATCAGATAAAGCCTCGAATTTTAAAAGGAATCCTTAAAAAGTGAGAAGTTGAACAAAAACTATATCAAAAAGAATCTTGTGGTTATATAGTTAAAATAAGTGGGAAACGCTAACATTCATATCTTCTTAATTCAACTTTTTTGTGCAATGCCTACCATTTACTATCCTATTTTATTGTTCAGTGCTGAAGCCATGAGGTATGAAGAATTAATGTGTTGCAGTGCTTTTACCAATGCTCTTGGGGATCASGTCTCCACAAGGCACAGTGTCCGCAATCCATCAGCCCCCCCCTAAGTCTGTCTCAGGCTGTGAACTAATGAAAGCTGCATCTGTAATAAAATTTTGAGACCCTCCTGAAATACATGCCTTGGCTCAACTAATTCCTCCTGTGCTTAGCTGTACCACAGTGACTGGCTTCAGGCTCTCAGAAGGAGCCATGCAATCCTCCTTAGGTGTTTCATCATTCTGGCCCCCAGTAGCTGAAGTTAATAATACAAGTATTGAGAGTTTATGAATTCAAGTGCTTTAACTAAAAATTTGAACAAATGCGTGTTAACTGTCTGCATCTGGGGGGACTGAAGACTATAATCCAGTGTTATCCAAACATCTGAGGTACAGTCCTAAGGACTGCAGGCATGACCACAAATAGCAGAGAGAATATATCCAGATTTGGTTTTGAACCTGACRAGAAAACAATACTAGAAGCTACCTGAGGATTTAGCAGCTTCTTAGTTCAAAGCCAACATCTTTCCTGAAACTGAAACAAAGGTGAAACAAATTAAAGACAGGATAATTTGCAGGATAATCAACTAAATGTCTGTAGGCAACARGTGTTTTACAAGCACTATGTGACTCTCAACTAGCTGATTCTTTGTTCTGAAAATGAGCAGAAGGGGGTGAATAATCCCAAGTAAATCTGTTAAGAAGCCCAAAGAAACCTCTGGGAAAAAAAGAAATGTAGCAACAAATTAGAAACAAAGATCAAAGAAGGGAACAGTGAGAGATGCTCAGCTGCCGCGAGCTGGAGTTTCTCATCCATCACCTGTGGGTCATGAAATATGGGGAATTCTTGATAGAGGTGATGAAAACTGTCAAACTCAAATGTTGGAAGTTAAAGTCCTACACTTAAGATACTTACACAATACGTGAGGCTAACAAAGGTTGTAAAGTCTTAATTTTAGGCCTGTTTAAACCATGTAAATCTCCAACTTGCATTTGTTATGCTTTTCTACTATTGTCAAAAAAGCAAAAGTATTTCCAATTTAATTGCCACTATTGCAAGCACTCAATTCTATAATTCAAAGATTAAAAGTAAAAAAAAATTAAACATAGCAAATGTATTATTTTAGATCTGATGTAGGACTGAGATTCAAAAAGGCTTTTAGGAGCTTAAGTCTCATTGAACCCCATGCGATCCGGGCTTCAGAATGTCTTGTGACTGTGTGTCAGCATATCCAATCTTCTACAAAACATGGGGCCAAAATATCTAAGAAACACAAGATTGTTTTAATAGTTCGGGTAAAAAAAATGCTCCTGGACATAAACTTTAAAATGTGATTTGCTATTGGAAATAGTAATGTATTTCAAAGTTTCTCAAGAAACAGTCCACCTTTCCCCAAATTAAGGACCATGGTGTATAAGAAAGGTTCTCTCCGAATATTTCCATTTTAAGAACTTGGGCAGAAGAAGAGGTTATGAAGGAATATTCATTTGGTCTTGTCTATGCTTTACAAAGTCYTGTTTGGCCCGTGTTGATTTCTCTGTACTGCAAATCATGAGTATTTTTCAACTACTGTCTCATTTAAAATAAAGACTACAAAATATTAAAGCATCTCTGTGAAGTTCATAGTTGGATTTGCACATTTATAATAAGAGACTCTGCACAGGCCTTTGCAGACCCCCTTGCATTTGCTTTACTCCCAGCTGTCCAGAGGGAAGCCAGATTGAACCCAAGAGCATTGTGCGTGACCCAGTACAGTAAATCCTGTGAGAGCATGGCGCACACATACTGTACTGTGTGGGGAGGAACTTTGTTATACACATCGGAAATGATTGCAGTCCTGTTTCAGAGAACGGATTTGAAGAAAACTCAAGTAAACACAGTAAGGTACTTCTTTTAATTATGTTGTTCATTGTCTTGGTAAATTTTAGAGCGTTACAGTGAGAATATGTCCTTGTTAAGACCCTAAACAACTACATTCTTCAAAATTTCCATTTTCAAGTGTCATCAGTCTCATGTTTGACAAGATGCTCTCAAACTTACATCTCTTTATAGTTTTGACAAAAATATTTTTTTTGTGGTTTTGTACTTGGTTCAAAAGGAAAGCAAATATAAGATTTATAATGAAACTCTATTCATCTCAGCTGCGGCTGTGTTGAACAGCACTGAGAAGGGACCTGAATGAGAGGATGAGAGGATTAGTTCATGCATATGACCTCCTGTCGCCCAGCTATATCTTGTCTGCATGACTGCAAAAACTAACAATGCTTTATCCTTTTAAACCAATAAAGAAATTCCACAATTAAAAATCTTACTATCAAGTTTTCAATTATTTTTTTACTTGATATTTTCCCTTCGCTTGTCCATAGAATTTCTCTCTGCTTCAAATTTAGTCAGAGTCATTTGTCCATTCATTAATATATGCATTGCTGTTTTATTAACCAGCAGAGAAACACAGTAACTTAGCTAAACTCCTTTGGTGAATTCCCTAGGGCTACCATGGTGTAAAAATGCAGTGAAATCACAATTCATGTGTCTTCTGCCTTTTACATATCAGAATTACACAGTTGATCAAATAAAATAGTCCATTCAGCAAAATTGATATCAAAAGAGACAGAAGCAACTTCACCTGTTCTGTTGGCCAGATAAAGCAGATATACACTTCAGTGTCAGTTTTAAACTGTTTTCTGCATGCCTGCCTGTCGGCTTGTCTCCAACRTCATATGAAGAAAACATCTAATTTGTTCTAAATCATACTCAATAAACATCAGAGTTACTGAGATACACTGCCTAAAYGCATGAAGTTCCTTAGCATCACTCAATGAGCTTCTCTTGCTCAAGCCATGGTCTCTCCATGGACAAAATAAGTTGTGGTTTCAGGCACTGCAAGAGTTACGGCAGCCCATTTTTCCAGTAGGGACCAATATCGTCCATTTATCCATATCTGTGAATACTCTTKTCAGAATAAGAGTTATCTCCTCTTTTGGAGTCTTAAGGCACCGTCATAAAGCCATTTGGCCTTGGACCAGCTCTTGAGCTCTGAACAGCCTTTTCTATTTCAGTGCATATAAGCAATTCCTCTAGGSTCTTAGCCTCACTCATGACATATTTTGGGAATGTTAAGTCTGTCAAGTAATTTTGTAGTAAAGTTTTTCAATCACTTTATTGAGATAAATACAAGTTAGAACAGAATTCTTGGGGTTTTTTTAATATCTCTTGGGTCCCTGTCTGCTGTTCTTACTGATCTTTGTGTAGGCACATGACCTGCTTCTCAGTTCCTTTTCAAAGCTGGTATGTCAATATTATAGTAGCTTTATACCCTTTCCTCTCTCTCCTCCCCAAAATTTCTTTTCAGGAGCTTGATCTATAACCTGTGTTCCTCTGTGAAGCCTAAATAATTTTAATTTCTGCATTAGTTAATATTTATACATATGTAATATTCCCTGTGCATTCATAGATACTGTTTATCCTAATGATTGTCGACTGTAAGTATGTCTGAACAGATGCATTAATCAGCCTGACACACAAATACCATCCACATTACATAGCCCATGGAGTTTGCTTTTACTAAGAAAGAAAAGAAAATCAAAATTAGTTCATAGTCTCTCTTCAGTCTTGGCTGTTTCTGGCATTCCTTCTTTGTTCTTCAGCCCATCCTCCTGGTTCTTCATAACAAGTTTTCAACTTCCTTTTGCCTGCAAGAATCAGCAAAATCCACCTGAATTTTTTAACCTTCTGCCTTATCAAGGAAATGGAAATTTAATCCCATGTTTTTCCATTCATGCCACAAGTCCTTTGAACATGATGCTGCCTTCTTTACTCAAAGGCAGCACTTTGCACTTCTGCTGGAATCCTTGTGGAATTCAAATTGCAACAACTTACCACTTTTACTTATGCAAAACTTATTGACATAGCAATAGTTTCAATTATTTTCTTCATCTCACACTTACCTTTTTTAATGTACTTGTGCACTGCTATTGCAATGCACTTGCAAAATACTCTTGCATTTTCTATGAAAATGGTAATAGATTGTAGTGTAAAAGCCCATATTTTAAATCCCTTTTTAATGTGATTCCTGGTAATATTTTTATTTCAAGGCACATATTTGAAAGCTTTGAGTCATGGTTCTCTGATCTCTCCTTGCATCAGCATGAAGTAGATAAACTGAAAACAACAGAATTACCCTGTTACAAAGTAAATTTAGGAGAAGTATTAATTGGTCTTTGACTAATGGTGAGAGATAAATAGTTACCATTCAAGTGTTTTTATTCTATATTCATGCAGTAACAAACAATATTAAGATTATTAAGCACAAAAACTAGCACTGTATCTTGCAAACACATTTTGCCCTGCTCTGTGCTACATTCCATGTCTCTGTCCACCCCTGCTCTGTGTTGCCTGGTCCAGCAATACCTATGCATCTGCACCTTTCCCTCCTCCCAACTCCACTTCCATGGAGATGTTGAAGGGGGCATATATATTCTGTGCTTTAAATCCCACAAGAGATCAGACTGGCTAAATTATGAAGGAAGAAATCCACATGTTGAAAAAAACAAGAAACGCTTAGGAAAACAAACATCAATATTAAAACCAGACATATTTGATAAACTGGGAATGTGGGATACATTTGTTCTTTATTTCTAGAGCATTGGCTCCATTAACATAGATGTTAGACTTAAAAAACAGATTCTGAAAACGATCTGCAGCAATGCTACCACAAAATCAGGCAGTACAGTTACATGTGTATGCAGAGATAACAGTTGAAAAAAGCAAAACCTTAATAATTTGTTCTGATGGAAGAGGTTGTCGTTGTTTATTTTTTTCAAAATTGACTCCTACATGAGAGGCATAATTTTAACTGCTTTTATCAGGCCTTCTGAATTAATAGAAGTGCGTACTACCTAACATAATTAGTACTTTTTCACTTATTTGCCTTGATATTTATTCTTGGTTATGGTGGCAAACTAAGGGTTTTACTGGTTGCACTGAAATTTTAGAGCATCATTAAATCGTAATACATGTCACACAAGCTGTTGGCAGCATCCAGTACAAAAAATAAAAAAATAAAAAAATCAGGTTTCCCTAGTCTTGAAAACGATGGCTGTGGCATGTAAATTAGAATTTTGCTCCCTTTGAAGGAATCTGGTAAATATTCCTGCAAGCATATCATTAAAATCCTAGAACTAAGTGGTAGCATGTATCAACGAACTGTACACTACACACTTCTCACTTTTCCTCCTCATCCTGTCCAAGTGCTTCTTTTCCTTCCCTATATGTTTCTTTATGATTTTCTCAACTCCAAGGTTCACTTGCAAACCAACAAAAAAACAACTATCACATTTACAGTAAAATAGTTTTCCTATGGAAGCAAAATCCAAATCAATCCCTCCCTTTTCAGTCCATAGGAGTAGTTGGCTAGAAGCACCTTACGTCAGCAAGAGTACTTTTGGCACCCTCCTCTATTAATTTCCTATCTCCCTGTTGTAGTTCAATTGTATCGTTACTGCACTTTAGCCAGCATTAGCAGAAAACTGTCCTTACCCATGTTTCACATTTGCTGGTTTGCTTTTTGCTAATCATTGCTTCTCCCTCAGGTGGGCAAAAACCTATTTCGTCTATCTTTATATAGGTTTTTAGTTAAGGGCTATGTAAGAAATGGATAGAGCATAGGTTCTGGACATGGCATTGGTTCTGGATTTAAGGAGCCAAATGAAATGGAAAAAGCATACTGATGCTGGACAAAAAATACAATACAAAGCACAAATGTTGCAATAGGCTAATATTATTACTGATGATATTAAGCTTCCCTTAGGGAAAAAAATTGTTCAGGGTGATGCCATGTCTCTGCAACTCTCGGTTTAGGCCAACAGAGATGAAATACTGCTGGACTTTTGTTGGAGGACAAAGGGTATAATAATCCATGTTTTCAGAGGATAGATAATTTTCATTGAGTTATAGGGAATGAAGCTTCAGTTCCAGAATGTATTGTAGGAAAACAAAATATAGGAAACCCCGTACAATTAGCTTGCATATCAATGATAGAAACATCATCTTGTTAATAACAATGATGGAAAAGAGCAACAGAGGTCCAAAAAATAGCCAGTAATTTCTATAGGGATAATAAAAGCTAAAGAACTTACAGAAAGTGATAGGTGTGATCTGTCAAAAAAATGTCTCTATTTATGGAAATTCAGAAATAAACTATGAATTGCCAAAACTTACAGCATGGAATCTTTATCCTGAAATTCTACTGAAGGAAAATTGGAAAAGGAATTGCCCCTGACTCTTAAAAAGGCGGGATGGGGCTGGGGAGGGAAGAGAGACAGAGAAAGACAGTCAGAGAGACGGGGAGTGTGAGGTAGGGAGGAAAAGATATACAAAGAAACTTATGAAATAGAAAATGAAAAAAAGTGGTTTAAACTTTTCTGGACATTTTAGAAAGGGTGAGACTGCATAGCTTTTGAATGTGGAAGTCTGATTCATTTTTGCAGTTCTCCAAGGAAACGCTGTTCTTATACTACGAACTTCCTACGTTCAAAGGACAACTACTATTGTCAAGAGAAGTTCTCTACATTTAGTATGATAGTATGAGTAGACGTGTATTGTGTAGATCTGAGAAGGTAATTTTGTACAAAACCAGCATCTGATTGTACTGCAGGAGCAATAGGTCTTTCTAYGAAATTGCATTATTAACAAAATAACCTTTTTTCTATTGGAGTAGTGTTCATTTTCTTTTGTCTTCTAGTGAGCCAACAAACTTTTTCAGCTGTCTAATCATCAATTTTGAGTCCCATATATTCCCTATAGGCAGTGACTAAGGTCCCACCATTGCCAATTTATCTCTTTTTCATTACTTAATAGATCCATTTTCTTCCCAGACGTTTGAATTTTCTTAATCACCGGTGGTCTTGTTGGGAGCTGTATGGCACTTTTTTCAAGAGCTGCTGCCGTTACTCAGGACTGACTTTATGCTCATTTTAGTAATATTGTTTCTTTTTTGCTTTTCAGCTTAGCAAATATCCTTATTCAACTGACTGTAATGCTCTGGTCTTAGGAATTATGATTTATACAGACAGATATAGGGTAGACAGTGAAAGTGTTACAGAGCAGKGAACTGTTGTACTGAGATGCTGAGCTCTCAGCCCAGCCAGCTCTAGGCACAGCTCTAGGCACTTGGCTCCCAGTAACTGAAATGGCTACTCAGCAGYACTGCTTCCTTGATGCTCTTTATGCTACTGAACTAGTAAAGGGTGAGTAAAAGTACTGGATGAGCAAAAGTTGTGAAAGTGAAATAAGAACGACCTTTACAGCAGTCACATTATTCCGAGCTGAGAAGTAAGGTTTTTATTGTGGCCCAGCAGTACCATTGAGCCACCTGGAAGTCAGTCATCTCCCCCACAGAATTCCTACAGAGACTGTAGTTGAAAAATAAGGAAACCAAAGATTAGCAGCACACATTTTGCAACTAACACTATAAGGCAGTGTAAGAGATGTTTCTACGGCTTATGCAATGAAATGGTTGACCAGAAGTTGCTACTGTAGCCAGTCATAAGCCAAGCCAAGACTCTTATCAGAAGCTCAATTCCACTCTTCCTAGAAGTAAGAATGAAACCAATGATATCAAATTCCCTAAATATTTAAGATCTCTAGAATCCAAACTGGGATTCTGAGAGATACGCACATTTCTTTCCCYACATATACTTTCCAAATAGGACCAAGAATACTAGAAACAGCATTCTCAAAAGCATTTTTTCTAAGACCAGAGCTAGAAGTGCTAGAAATCTCGTGTGAAAAATCTGTTTCTGAAAGCTTTCCAGCTCATTCCTCCAGATTCAAATGACTTGGATGGTCTTCACACGGTCATCTATGCTCTCAGCTGTTTAACCAAAGCAAACAGAAATTATGAAAATTCTGAAGTTGCCCATCACTACTTGCATGATGCAAGCACATGTGGTTAATCCTGGCCCCATTTAGCATCACTCTGGTCAATTCCCACAAGAAATTTATTCTTGCCATGGTTTAGGAGTATTTAATCTGATTTAACAATGTTCAGTCCGCTTCCCAAGTCCTTGACTGATTTATTCTGATTTGCTACAGTAGTGTGTCCACTGCCTTTTGATTAAGATATCAGTATTGTATGTGACCTACATACTTCCTATGCCTTTTGCATTTAAAGATCTAGTTTTCCATAGACCAWCTGAAAGTACTATCTATTTTAAACAGGTGAAATCCTATAATAGTTGTCCCTGGCTGTTGCTGTTAGAAGAAACATTTGGTTTTTAGTGCACTGTAATGGCTGTTCGTTTCAAATTACTCCAGTGACTTATACACTGAAAGATTAGATGTAATTTAGCATACTAATAATTTTCAAATAATACTTTCATTTGGATCTTAGCAGGGTAAAGAGTGTTAAGCAAAAGTAGCTGTCATATTCAAAATGTTAATTCTGATGGTCAAGATCTATGAACTAAGGATTGTTTTCAATCAATTTTCTGCTTTGAAAACTTTAAAACTCATCATGTCCAAAGCCTAAACCAGACACTAAGTTCCACCCAAGTTCGACTAAATTCCTGATCTTGCAATACAAGCATTCCTTTCTGATGCTAATCTCTATAGACGTAAACCCTTAATGCCAAAAGCCCAGCTGGTGTAATATGATGTATATCCTTTAACCCTTGCAATAAAGATGTAACTGAAGCATTACAGTCTCGCAATATATTTGTAACACAGCAGAGTTCTTAATTTAATCTATTAGTGCATGACTACAGAATTTAATATTTTTTAAACAATGTAGCTATCTGGGAGCTCATGTTCTCGCTGAGAGCTCCTGTTCCATGCACGGGCAAACAACAGCATAGCACACTAGGAACAAACATGTCATTGTCCAACTTAATTAGAACTAAAGCTGGTCAAGAGCTCTGCTGGCACACAAAGAATGAAAATGAATAACATTGAACCTTCCAAGCCCTTTGTGACCTTCTGTGCACTCAGTATTTTGAACACGCACACCTGCACAATTTTTTTGCCCTGTTGGGTGTGGTGCTGATTAAAAGAGGTAAATGCAAAAGCCAAATCCATAGAGCTTGGCTTTA
Source organism: Oceanodroma leucorhoa (assembly GCA_030449065.1). NCBI lineage: Eukaryota > Metazoa > Chordata > Aves > Procellariiformes > Oceanodroma > Oceanodroma leucorhoa. The sequence goes on along the minus strand of JASVER010000046.1, from coordinate 5,340,952 downwards.
ACTTTCTAACATGCTACAGAAGGCCATAGATCACTTCTACTGAACGGGATTAAAGAGATTAATTTGTGCCAGCAGTCAATAACAGGCTTGTTAGGAGAAAAATCCAATGATGCTAACCCTTCAAAAAGCTGGTTATTAACTGCATTGATGACTGGCTCCTCATTAATGATTACTGTTACTGTCTTCCGTAGTGTTTCCCCTTTGACCTGAGTGGTTAGTGAGTTCTTAGGACTTCCACAGTTTTTGACATAAAGAGAAGAAAATGATGGCAGATATTTCTTTCATTTAATGCTATATTTTTTCAAGGAATGCAAATAATCTTCTGTTTCTCTCAACAAAAAAGGAATGAAAAAGTCAGGAGGCAGTTCATTAGCTCACCATCTTTTTACAGAAGTCACTGCCTTTTAAACTTGCTCTTTCTCCCACTACAAATCACCTCCAACTAACTACATCAATACTTTTTTAAAAGCACTGTTATGATAATACACCAGACTGGAAATTCTTGTATGTGTCGCCACTGCAAATACTTAATTCTACTTGAGAGTACCTTAGTTTGATGCATGGGACACACACTCAGCCTTGACATTCATCCCAGCAGTGGTGTTTGCCTGGGAAGGCTTCGCAGATCTTCTGAGCACTTCTGAGTCAAATACATCCACTCTCCCACCAACTCACAGAGAAAGTGTGCCTCTTTCCCTTACTTAGCAGCATTTTTAAGGATGATGGGTGGGAAGAARGGAATATGGGCCAGAGCAGGGAAGTCTGAACGAACAGTTTTCATCAGATTGTTTGCAGTGTTGGACTGCGTTACAATAAGTAGGCACCCGGCCCAGGAGGCAGGCACTCTACATGTCTGTGCAGAAGAGGACATGCCCTCACCCTTCCTAGGACCTTGGTGTAAGGACACCAACATCTCCCTGGGATGCACCCTAGAGCCCAGACGGCAGAACTGCCCAGCACTCAAGAATACAACCAGAAACAAAGACAGCAGAGCTTTCAGATCAGTGTGGTCATGGGAAAAAGGGACTGAATTTGGGAGAAAAGCAGTTCCCCAGACACCAAGTCAGGAAACAGGACACATGTTAAAAGCTTCCATTTACTTCACACCCACCAGATGTCAGCAACCTTATTTTCATCCAGTACTAAACATCTTTGTTTTCCTTTCTCGGAGAAAACCCCTTCTTCCCCAGGGCCTCAGGGCTTTGCACTGACACCTCAGCCACCCAAGCCAATTTCCTGGGAGGACTTTGCCTCATTTGAAATTCTTCTGAAACCAGTTCAGGAAGAACCAGACCTTGGCTGGCCGGGCCCTGAGCCAAACGTTCCCTGAGAGGCAGGCAATATCTGAGATGTCTTCCAGATGGACAACTGTAGAGAAGTCCTCCGAATTAACAGTATTGGCAGAGCAATACACAAATACACAAAATAATTGTTTGCCTGTTAGGGCTGGCAACTCAAAAGAAAAAAAGTGGTACCTAAACCAACTTTAATGAAACAACCCAGAAAGAGAATACCCCTCACTGACCTAGAGTCCTTAGTTATAGGTGCTGCTTCTCTCTGCTGGCTTCTCTTTCACACCAGCTGGATCTCTTAGGCCAGCTCCTCTGCTGAGGTTGTTCCTCTGCACTGGAGGTTAGGCAAAGCCTCCTTCGTGCAGGAGTCTCTGCATGTACAGACACAAATTTCTCTAACCTTCTGTGGCCAAGCTTACAACTCACACATTTTCCCAGTTTTCCTTTTCTAGAAACATCCAATTCTGAGACATGAACTGAGAAGAACTAAAGGAAGCATGGGAATTTATGGCAGGGGAGATAAGATCAGAATAAATTATATTGCCTCTACAAGAGAGATTCAATACTTCTCTGAAACGATAGAAAAGGAGAACAACAGGCTAGGAGAGACCAATGGGTCCTTGCAGTGGTGAGGGCTGGTCAGGCTGGTCTGTTGCATTGTTGTGGTTTAACCTGGGCCAGCAACTAAGCCCCACACATCSGTTCACTCACTCTCCCCYGGTAGGATGGGGGAGAGAACCAGAAGAGTAAAAGTGAGAAAACTCGTGGGTTGAAATGAAGACAGTTTAATAGGGAAAGCAAAAGCTGCGTGCGCAAGCAAAGCAAAACAAGGAATTCATTCACTMCTTCCCATSGGCAGGCAGGTGTGCAGCCATCCCCAGGACAGCAGGGCTCCATCACGCGTAACGGTCACTTGGGAAGACAAACGCCATCACTCCGAATGTCCCCCCTCCCTTCTTCTTCCCCCAGCTGAGCATGACGTCATATGGTATGGGATATCCCTTTGGTCCGTTGGGGTCAGCTGTCCCAGCTGTGTCCCCTCCCAACTTCTTGTGCACCCCCAGCCTACTCGCTGGTGGGTGGTGTGAGAAGCAGAAAAGGCCTTGGCTCTGTGTAAGCACTGCTTAGCAGTCACTAAAACATCCCTGTGTTATCAACACTGGTTTTGGCACAAATCCAAAACATAGCCCCATACTAGCTACTATGAAGAAAATTAACTCTATCCCAGCCACAACCAGCACATGCATAAATGGTTCACTAACGGCTCAGCCCAGAGAGGACAGAAAAGCGGCTGTGGATGCCCTTGTTTAACAAACAGCACGGTTTTGTCAGGACTGTTTTCTGAAGGCAACTGTGGGCCCATCTGCCTGGCGTCTGATAGGCAGTGGCATTAGGGGGTGGAAAGAAAAATATTTTCAGCTAAGACCAGAGCCAAATCTCTCCTCTTCCCCCACTGCTTTGAAAGACAGCTGCCAGCCCAAGAACCCCTTTTGGAAGAAGCATACATTCCCCTATGCCTGGCTCCACAGGAGGAGGGAACTCAGCACAAGTGAAATATGCACCAAAAGCCAGGACAGACCCATGCTGGAGGTCAGAGCAGCAGCAGAATCAAGAATTTGTGGGGTGCTGCATGGTGGATGATAGATACAGGCTTCTTGCCCTGCCTGTCCCAGAGGAGCAAATGTGTTGAACCAGGATAACATAGGTTACTTTCAGCTTTTGCTTTCTAATAGGTGTTCATAGATAGGGGTAAATAGAAACTGTGGTGCATGTGGCACTAAGGACCACTCACTCATCCAGCACATGCTAGCATGCTAATTTGACAAGTAGTTAGCAGATGTTGCCTCATACAGGCCCTGAGGTCTATATTGCCCAAGCACTCACTGCTGGGAATAGAGATGAGTGTGACTGGCTGCTGGTGCCTTGCCTTCAAATGCAACCTGCATCTAGACAGATGGGGTCACCAGGGATCCCCCTCCTCTGCAGCCAACCATACTGTACAAAGAAGAGCTGAGAGAGAAGGCTGTCTCCCTAAGCCCCATACACATGAAGTTGCATCTATACATATCCATCTGGGTAGTTTCCCTTTCTAATCATGTCAGTAAGACAGGCTGTAGCTCCGCTTTGTATCTGTCACTGAATTTAAAGAGAAATAAAAGTGACAATCTATCATTTAGGAGTTGGAGCTTGAGGGTAGGGAAGAGACAAGGGTCAACCTGTGGACAGGCTTTAGATAGAAATCACTGATTCATGTGTGCTTACGAGGACCAGTACCTGTTCCACAAACTGTAGCATCTGAGCGTGTTAGAGGGGGAGAAGAATTGCCTAATTTTAGATAATTAAGGCAGCCAACCCAAAGAGCAGCGTGAGTTGTTAAATGAAGCAACTGCGGTAGTGTAGTGTGAAGGCAACAGCAATCCAGTGGGACTGGTCTGTGAAGAGAACATAAAGCAAAGAAGTGCAAATTATTTTAGCAGTACATTTTAACAGCTGAATTTAAAGATGTGTCAGTGTTTCYATTCATAAACCTCTATCTCTGAGTATAGAGGTTGTGCCTTATCTGTGGAAATGAGCCTCAAGCTGAAACTTGATATATCATCTTACAAGGATTTTTAATTGTTGGGTTTTTTTCATTCCTGCCAAAAAAATAAAAAGGGAGAAATCCAACTAGTATTAGAGTAGTTTCAAATGTTTTTCACTGTGTCATGAGAACGACTGTAATTTGAAATGGAAATTAAGTTAAACAGCTATTGTGAGAGAGTTTTTTTAGAAGAATTCACTGAAATTTTAAAATCTTAATTGGTCCCAGAGCCAAATCTGCACTGAGCTACCAGGCTGTGAGGAATGGCTGTACTCTTCCCCGGCTGTACAGAGATACAGCAGTGGCAGTCACTGAGACGGGGGCTTTCCCTGCATCCCAGCTCAAGGACAAGGGAGACGCTAATGACCTTCTCTCATGGCTCCCTCCCCCTCAGGCTCTATTTCTCCCTCCAGCTCCATTTGCTTGAAGGGATCCTGTATTACGAGTCCTCCTAGCAAGGAAAATATCAAAAAGAGGTCAACATTTTTCCCTTTAAAAATGAGTTTTATGAGAAAGCTGTTTGTTGACTAAACAGTTTTTTTTCATGGAAAGTCTTTTTTCCCCTTTACTTTCAAACCTCATAAAACATAACAACAAAAATGAAAACAAAAAGCATATGACCCCTTCCCCCCAAAACTAACAAGTGTAATTGTTTAAGTTTTTGATGAAAATTGAGGGATTTTTCTGTAGGACCTACTCTCTATAATTTCTGAGGGATTCCAAAGTAGTACCTGTATCCTCAAAGCTCTGAGAAGTGTGCTCTGAATCTCTTCTTGAGTTCACCCCTGATTCACGTTCTGGGAACCTGCACTTTACTTTCAGGACTATTTTTCAAAGTAACAGCTATTAAATGAATATTCAAGAGTGCTTGTAAGGAATACATCAGATTCCTATGCAAGCATTCACATCAGAAACATGATGCTAAGAATTAAGTTCATTCAACCAAGGAACCAAGACCACAGCATGCAATTTGAGTGTAATTAAATGACGCCTCTCAAATTATTAATATTTACAGTGAATTGCTGGGGAACAAACTGCCACTCAGAACTCTTTGAATAGCAAATCCATTTGAGAAAACTCAATATTGTTTTGCAGAACATTCACAAAGAGAAAAATAGATCTGATTTATTAAATATGTTGCCAGCTCCAAAATATTTTCTCAGTCCTAAAATTTGCGCTGTCTGAAATAGTGCCTACAGACAACTAATTCACTTGAGTAACACAAATGTGCTGGACACGCCATGGGGTTGTGCAATATTTTTCAGTATTTGTGTTGGTACAAATACAAAAGTGCACAGCCTGAGAAACAGTTGTTTGAACTGCATTGTCACTACACTTTTTAGAGACCCTTTTTCCCCATCTTATTGCAATTTTTTGCTCATTGCTATGGTATCCAAGTGCCTGGGAGAGTAATTATAACACGGTTCCATTTAGCACAATGTTCAGAAGTATTTCACTGAGATTGTTAAATGGTATTTCCCACCTCTAGCTTGCTCCACTCTCTCCTTACATCAGCAGAAAGTTATATCAATCTGTTATGTGCCGGCTTAACATTTTTTTCTTCCTGAATAGTATTATTTGAGCTGTTCCATTTGCATTAATTAGGCTTCTGCATTCTTCTAGCTTAGCAGACTGTGAAGATGAGGCCAAAATGGAGGTTTTTCTCCACTGTTTTTTTTTTAATGTTTAGTACTTTATTTCTAAAATTACTTGATAGTCTGCACAGAAAAATATATATTCTTTAATATCAGTTCTTTTATCTGGATCTGAAAACATTGCATCTTCAACATCTTCCATATACATCCCCAGGTTGCTTAACAGACAAATTCTTTTTTAAGGTGCCTAGCCCATATCTGTTGGGATAGTGAAGGCATTTAATTGTGTATCTATAAGTCATATTGGGATAAACCATATACTAAATTCCCTTTTGTCTGCTGTTTATCAATTTCACTAAACAAAGCCTCCATTTATTTGTCTTGAATCATATTTTTTCATTTCTACAACAGAAACAGTGAAAGATTTTTCCAATTCTTCCTTGCTATTTTAGATATTTTCATGAAGCACTACTTACAAGGATGGGGTCGATCAATTCTCTGATAGCAGCTTTCTTTAGAGTGATTTCACTCCGACCAAAAAAATAACTTCCTTTCCCTTGTTCAATGACACTGAGCAACACTGCACATTATTTTCACTAAGCCTTCATAACCCATTGTTTACAACCATGCCTCCTTCTGCCTCTCTGGTTTTGAAAGTAAAATTCCCTGTTGGAAAGTAAATTTTTAATGCTTTATTTTTTCCTTGTTCTTTTTCTTCTTTAGATGGAACTGTAAAAAGAGAAAAATGGAATCTGAGATTTCCATAGAGCTTCTAAGATTATTGCTGATGCTACTTATTCAAGCACCACCATTGTCAGTAGGTTCAGAAAAAAAGGTTAAGGTAAGTGTGAAAAAAACCAGGTATGTCTCTCTGCTATAGRATTATTAAAACCTCCATGAAATAGATGAGATGATTACAAAAAGTGGAATAAAAGTACAAGTTAAAACACTGTGTCTGCATAGCTACTGAATCAACATGCATCAACAATACGTAGGTTCTTTAAAAAAGCATTTACGGAAGCCAATACAATCACTGCTAGTTTTCTAAAACTGTCCATAGGATTTAGTTTACCCAGATATAGAAATAGACAATGCTTTTATTCAGCATTGTTAGATTCCAACTCTCCAAGGCTCTGTACTGTTTTCAAATATGCCATAATGCATCTGCTCCGTGTCTTTTGCAGCGAAGCAGTGGTCCATGACATGCAGTTTAAACAATGGTTTTTGTTTAGCTGACATTTCACAGGCAACTGTATGGCCAAAGGGCAGTTCTGATCTTGTCTGAGCTCTCAAACAGACAATAACCTGCCATTTTTTCTTCTCACCAGTAGTGTGTGGCATTCTTCCCTCTCAGGCTGCTTAAGCTCCGGTCAGAGAATCCACAAACTACTCAGCTCTATGGCTGCTTTCCAGTTTGGTGGACACTTTCTGTAGTTTGCCCTACCTGTTCATGTGAGAGGTCTATCCTTGCCATGAATCACCCACGACAAGAAGGAAGACAATGAAACCTTTTCATCGGTTACTCAGAGCTGGGAAAATTGGGGCAAACCTGTGTCAAGTCTGAAATTTGGTACAATACCTAAAGTTAGTCCAGTACGTGAAATTTCAAGTTGAACTGAGTAGCATCTCATGAATATTCCTGTCCCTGGAAAGAATGAAAAAGAAAGTGAAGGGTTAACATGAAGAGGTTTCCTCTAAGAAAAGCAACATATGGAAAGTTAGTTTCATGATGGTCCATTTTTTTGTTTTTCCCAGAATCTAAATTTACTGTTATTTTCCCAGAGTCTAAATTCTGTTATTTTCAGACCCTATAGCTACAACAGGTAGCTTTTCTTATAACTAAGAATGTCCAAAGGAATCAGAAGACATGGAAGCAGACATCTCTTGTTCTGAGCAAAAGGAAACTTATGGGGGAAAATAAATGACTTGCATAATGGGAATCTGTATAGACTTGCTAGAAACCATCATATTGACCTTAATGATCAGAGATATTTTTAAGTTGTGTTAGCAATTCTTAAAGCAATTGCATTGATAATAGCAGTGATGTTCTTCTGCAAGCTTAGCAAATGAAGCACTGGGTAATAGTATAAAGAACTTTTCCCCACTGGGTCATCATTAACTTGATCTGGTCAAATACATAATGACAGAAAAATGTTGCCATCCAATTAACAGTGCATAGTGGCCTATATATAATGAGCTGGTTTCAGTCCAGATCCCGTTCACAAGATAAGAAACAATCAATTTAACTGGGGATTAATTGGCACCTGGCTTGCTAGTCTTGATAATCTTTAGGACATAGTCTTTATTTCAATTGTAAGCATCTTAGGGGAGGCACTGTTTATTACTGTGTTTGAGAAATTCTGCACCATAATCCTTGTGAGTGTAATATCTATCATAGATCCAAAACAACTTACTGTGCTATATCTGTAATTGGAGACAAACAGAAGAGCTGATTTTAACAACTATCAATCTATTGCCTTTGAAGAAGCATAAGAAATGTAACTGTTATCCCCAAATTATTCAGAACTGACACAAAGTGCAGAGGATCATCTTTTGGTTGGACGGATTCTGACTTTGTCCAAAACACCTTGCCTGTCTCCTGTTACCATGTAGAAGAACCTTCTGGAAGCAAACAAGTCTTTCTCTAACAGAGTATGAGACCCTGGAAGGAAGTAAAAATACTTATCTCTAAAGCCTTACAGATCTATCAAMCTTTTTGTACTTAAGGGAGATAATGCAAAACCTTGAGCAGGCTCTTGTCTTAGTATGTCCATAATAGCATTACAGGGAGACACATGAATATATCTGTGGGACAAAAGATCCTTGATTCACAGTGACTAATGCCCATAAGCATTAGCCAAACAATATACACGACCAAACAATTAATTCAAACTTACTAAAATAAATAGATACCAAAAATTAGAGACACAAAAGAAATTACTTACTGCATGCATGGAAATTTCCTCAGAAAACATTTGTCTTCACCTCCACAATAATATACTTTATTATCTACACAATCTGAGGTACACTTAGTTTTGCTGGGCACAAGAGGGAAGAGTAAGCCTAAATACGTTAAGCCTTGTTTGATGTATGCAAAGAGATTTTTCTCTCTTCAGAAGATCTGATGAAATAAAATCACATTTGATAAACATCAGCACATGGCTTGGGGTTTATGGTTCTTACACTGAGCTAGACAATAAGGGGACTAATCAGACCTTGGGGACTATATGAATATAGAATAATAGAATCATAGAATAGTTTGGGTTGGAAGGGACTTTTAAAGGTCATCTAGTCCAACCCCCCTGCTGTGGGCAGGGACATCTTCAACTACATCAGATTGCTCAGAGCCCCRTCCAGCCTGACCTTGAATGTTTCCAGGGATGGGGCATCTACCACCTCTCTGGGCAACCTGTTCCAGTGTTTCACCACCCTCATTGTAAAAAAATTTCTTCCTTATGTCTAGTCTAAATCTACCCTCTTTTAATTTAAAACCATTCCCCCTTGTCCTGTCGCAACAAACCCTGCTAAAAAGTCTGCCACCATCTTTCTTATAAGCCCCCTTTAARTGCCGATAGGCTGCAATAGGGTCTCCCCAAAGCCTTCTCTTCTCCAGGCTGAACAACCCCAGCTCTCTCAGCCTTTCTTCTTAGGAGAGGTGTTACATCCCCCTGATCATTTTCGTGGCCCTCCTCTGGACCCGCTCCAACAGGTCCATGTCTTTCCTGTGCTGAGGGCTCCAGAGCTGGACGCAGTACTGCAGGTGGGGTCTCACCAGAGCAGAGCAGAGGGGCAGAATCACCTCCCTCGACCTGCTGGCCAAGCTTCTTTTGATGCAGCCCAGGGTACGGTTGGCCTTCTGGGCTGCGAGCGCACATTGTCAGCTCATGTCCAGCTTTTCATCCACCAGTACCCCCAAGTCCTTCTCGGCAGGGCTGCTCTCCATCCCCTCATCCCCCAGCCTGTATTGATACCGGGGGTTGCCCCGACCCAGGTGCAGGACCTTGCACTTGGCCTTGTTGAACCTCCTGAGGTTCACACAGGCCCACTTCTCAAGCTTGTCCAGGTCCCTCTGGATGGCATCCCGTCCCTCAGGCATGTTGACTGCACCACTCAGCTTGGTGTTTTCTGCAAACTTGCTGAGGGTGCACTCGATCCCACTATGTCATTGATGAAGATATTAAACAGTACTGGTCCCAATGTGGACCCCTGAGGAACACTACTCTTCACTGATCTCCATCTGGACATGGAGTCGTTGACTACTACCCTCTGGATGTGTCCATCCAACCAATTCCTCACCCAYYGGACAGTCCACCCATCGAGTCCGTTCCTCTCCAATTTAGAGAGAAGGATGTTGTGGGGGACCATGTCAAAGGCCTTACAGAGGTCCAGATAGATGACATCTGTAGCCCTTCCCATGTCCACTGATGTAGTCACTCCATCACAGAAGGCCACTAGGTTGGTCAGGCAGGACTTGCCCTTGGTGAAGCCATGCTGGCTGTCTCGAATCACCTCCCTGTCCTCCATGTTCCTTAGCATAGCTTCCAGGAGGATCTGTTTCATGATCTTCCCAGGCACAGAAGTGAGACTGAATGGCCTGTAGTTCCCCCGGTCTTCCTTTTTTCGCTTTTTAAAAATGGGGGTTATGTGTCCCCTTTTCCAATCAGTGGGAACTTCACCAGACTACTACGACTTCCCAAATACGATGGACAATGGCTTAGCAACTTCATCCACCAGTTCCTTCAGGGCCCGCAGATGGATCTCATCAGGTCCSATGGACTTGTGCACCTTCAGGTTCCTTAGATGGTCTTGAACCTGATCTTCTCCTACAGTGGTTGGCACTTCGTTCTCCCATTCCTCTCCTTTGCCTTCTGCGGTTTGGGCTGTGAGCACTTGGCGGTGAAGACTGAGGCAAAATAGTCGTTGAGTGCCTCAGCCTTCTCCGTGTCCCGGGTAACCAGGTCTCCTGTTTTGTTCTGGAGAGGGCCCACAACAGTGACTGAGGGAGAAATGAGGGGGGGTAGGGGGGTGGGGTGTGGAAGGAGGAGAGAAAAAGAGGAGTAACTGAATGAAAATGAGTTGGGGGAAAGGAACAACCATTTCAACATCAATATATCACTGCAGGAGTCTTTACTTTTGGAGGACGAGTAACCATCAGCTGAAGGAGGAAAGTCAAACCTGTGGTGAGATGAGGAGGGCAGTGCTACCTATTGCAAACACAGAGTGAGCAGGGCTGGAGGGAAGAGTGATTAGTTTTGCTGGCAGCCACAGTAGCCAGGACTGCAGGACTCTCCAAACTCTTTTTCTTTTTGAAATCCACCTTTTGCTTCTACTTCCAGTAATTAAGGTCACCACACTAGGGCATTTACTGTTTGCCCTGATGAAAACAATTCTGAATTTGACAAATAGCATTTGTGTTTGTCTTAACTCCTCATCAAACAAGACCTAGAATTTTTACTCAGCTGCAGGAACAATTTTTCTTGCCTCTCTGAAAACTCAGTAGAGCAGGTATTCTCACAAGATTTCCAACATTATATACCTTCAGAAATATCAGCAGAGACTTTTTCCAAAGACTCCATTTCAGTACCATAGATTTAACTTTAGAAAGAAGAAAGTGTAAATATGAGATGGAGGATATGATTGCAAATAGACATGCTCTCTATGGGCTTACTAATTTAGACACAGTGCCACACTACATAGCTTGGAACTGGCTTGTCATGGCCCAACCTAAAATATGGATAAAGAAAACTCATATCTRTCTACAAACAACTTACTAGATATACCTTGGGTGACATCTGTGTACACAATGCTATTTCTAATATAACTGTCTTTTTTTTTATTTTTTGCTATATTACTGTTCTGCCTTAGAAGAGACAGGAGAGGAAGGTGGCACCAGATGACAAATGGAATTTTATTCATGAAAAGTATCATACGACAGTTTCAGTTTCTCTTAAGATAAAAGGAATCCCATTTTAAGGACGGAAGACTCTTGAGCTCAGCAGGTGGAGCACCTTGAACTTGTTAAAGCCACTGGCATTTTGTGAGGGTGATTCCCTTATTTCTTTCATATCACCTTTTGTCCTGCACCTCCATCAGCAGCAGAGTTTTTTCACAGCTCAGCAGCCCCATGTAAAGCACTATTGGATCATCCGAAGCCCATGGGGAATAGGGGTCAGCCTGGGCACTTCAGAGGGGAATATCTTTTGAAAAGAAAATTGCATCAAATGATTTTACTGGCAGTATTCATGTTAAAAGCCAGTGGAACATGAATGGCTTTCAAATAAGAACAGACTCTTGCTCCAGACTACAGATTCAACTAGATCCATATTTACAGCTTTAAGTTCAATCAGTGATTTTGCTAAGCATGTGGAGATGTCCAAAAGACATCTCTCAGCAGGACATGGAGGCTACATTTTTATAGTTGGTTCTATAAAGGAAAACACAGCTGCTGAGAAGGAACAGATTTTTCAACCACAGAAGTACTTTCTTCATCTTCAAGGAAAAATAAGAGAAGAATATAAGAAAGTAGCTTTACATTAAATACAACTTTTAAAAATATTTCTTTCCATAAGCAGCAGAAGTAATTAAGCATTACTACAACCTCACTTGCATTCACTGTTCTATATATCCTATTTGTTCAATGCATTAGGAGTTTTTTTATTCTCACTGACTGGATGACACACAGCCTAATGGAGTTTTAGTCCATGACCTGGGCTCCTGGGTACTAGGTACTAATGACAGATATTATCAGCTAAGCTGGTATTTCTATACAGCAGAATATTTTAATAAGCAAGATGTTCCAGTTTAAGAATTTTGGTAAAAAGCTGAAACTTATAGTCTGAAACCTTTCATAAATAGGATTGTTGTGAGGATGAAGAGATGAAAAGTTGCATATTAGTATTTGTTACTGGAAATGGATCTTCAGTAGATGGGTTTATTCACTAGATTTAAGTTGTGCTATGAGGACATGACAAAGAAGGAGCGGTAAAAGGATTTTTACTACAATGCTTAGAACTAGCTGAAGATGATAGTTTTGAACAGGATCAGAAGTAGCCCACAGATTCTTGGGCTGCCTCATCTCTGCTAGTTATTTTTCTTATACAATTTTTCCCTTTTCCAAATAAATCCATCCCAGTTCCCTCAGATCTGTTTTCTAGCTCTGTAGTTTTTGGCTCTTTGCTTTGTGTAGAGTTCTGTTGAAGCCCTGACCCTGTCCTTGCTTTGCACTGCACAGTGCTTGTTGTCACCCCATCCACTTAGCTGGAGATGTTCTGCTCTTTCCAATTCTGCTAGGAAATAAGGTGTAGAAACTTATTCAGCCCTACTTCTTATCCTATGTTTTCTATCACTTTCCTACCACCCATTCTTTCCTCCTTCCCTCCTCTCACACTGTCATTTTCATCTGGGATTCTTTGAAAAGAAAAATTTGGATATACCACAAAATACTGGATGTACTCACAGCAGCCAAATGGTTGGAGAGTCGATATAACTAAATTTTGGCCAGCAACACTCATTGCTGCAATTTTGCACTACCTGCACAGACCTTGATGCCCCATTAAAGTCTGTGGGAGGTATTTGACAAGCAAGGGTGTTCAGACAGCTGTTCCCTCCTCTCTTTCCTCTTCCTCTGAAAGTGGCTTAAATAGATTTCTCAGCACAGCACTGGTCTCAGGCACCCACTCACCATTTATCTTCCCAAGCCATTAATCACAATCATGTGCAATTTAGAGCAGTTCCTGGTCTTTTTCCCTGAAATGAAAGAGTCGCTCTTGTCATGAATATTATTGCTCATGAATCACAGTGATTTCCAGCCATGCCATCAATTATAAACACAGCTAATTGGAGTGCCGATAGGGCTGCCTCTCTTCACAGAGAGGTTCCTGCCATGAATTTTGCTGGCCATGAATCACTGTATTGTCAAACAAGAGACTCCCCTTCACTCCCCTCCACTGACCTGAAGCCAAGCCACCAGTATTGGCTTCCTGAAGTTATCAGGTTAAGCAGTGTCATAAATCCACATTTAATCAGTTCACCAAGGAAGATACTGTCTTTCTCTGTGCCCATATTGCATGCAAGTCTCTCTCATGGCTGTCAGATCTTTGCATTAGACTGGCATCATCAGGGAAATTGGCAGAGAGCTTCCTCTGTGGCCTTACAGGTCTCATGCCAAGTTAATATTCCCCACACTTTTTCTAGGGGAGAGACAGAGATGCGGCTATCGAAAAGATGATTTTCTTTTCTCTCCTCAGGCACACAAAAAGTGTTGCCTCCAAGCTGTTTGTGAGGGCTTCTGGGATGTATGCTGCTGCACAAATGATAAGTAGTAGCCAAAATCTATCACTTTTGTTTCTGAGCGATAGGATTCATGGGAAATGGATCTTGTGCTGGGCTGTGAGCGAGGAAGAGGGAGACTGGGAATTTGAATCATGCCTAGTGAAAGAACAAGAAAATTGATTGCCTCTGCTGCCTCTAACTCTAACAAGCACAAAGCAGTGTAAGAGCACAAAATTCAGTAACTCTTCTGGATGTCGTGCAAGAGAAAACCCCAGAAAAAGATGAATCTGTTTCCTCTATAGATGGCAAAGTATCAATCTACAAGAGATGGAGGAAATGTACACTAATGTGAATGAATTCATCAACTCTTACAACATCCACTTCTCACCCACGAAAACACATTACTTGCAACACAATAAATTCTACTTTCACAAATTGCGTTGATACATAATCAGCCTGTCACCGACACAATGAAGACTACCAGATAACACCACTTCCCATCCAGTTCAGTGCCTCTGGTATATCCAGTCACCTCCATCATGTTCAGCTGTGACCTTCAGCCAAATTTGAACTATCCCCCCACCTATTTCAGCTGCCATTCATTGTTCCAGCCACAAGAACCAGCTATCASCATCTCTATTTACCACCAAACCACAACCTTCACTCATCACCTCTGGTTTTCACTGACCAAGAACTTTTCCTCATGGCTTCCTGACATCGACATTGGTTCCTTCAACTACTCCAAGTATGTTAATCATTCCTTCAACAGCCTGGAGATCTGTACTTGGGCCTCAGATATCTAGGGTATATCTAGTCCTCACGGGTATCAATAGAACTGCAAGACACCTATGCTGCATCTTTAGTGCTAATGCCTGGGTGATGTCCATGGTCTGGACTGCAATAAGACATGGTCTGGCAAGGCCAGGTGCTGTGGTGGCTGATGGCTGCTTTGAGATRTACCTGCTCTAGAGCCATCCCACTAGGGACATGGCCTCCCACTGAGGCAGACAACGGTAATTACAGACTTCCTCAATGAAGCTGGACTAGCTGATACGTACAGGCACCTGCAGGGCTGCCTACTGCCTGCTGTTTGTCCTGTCTTTAGAGGCCTCCCTTCAAATCCCCCTCTTCCCTCCAAACCGCATCCAAACACAGTTTATCTCTGGTCCTTAGTTTTCTGTTGCCTCAGGTTGGACTTGCGTGGTCCCTAGTCTCCATACCAACACAATCACTAATAAACTAACTATATTCTAACTGCTAATCCTACAAATTAAATGAGCAAGTAGTCTGAGTTAACCCAACAGTTAGCAATTTACAAATTTCTCTCTCTATAACAGCAGACCCTCCAGACCACTGTGAGAGAGCACTGCATTCTATACTACCAGTACCTCATCCTTTTTAGTTGGCATTAGTATGGGAAGGAGATTGTGAGAAGATTTGACAGAATATTTTTGGAGTCATTTGGTTGGGTGAATGGTAGTAACTAGCGTATGTGAACTCGATTAGGCAGGAACTGCAAGTCAACTGCATGTACATGTGAGAAGCACCCTGTTCAAACAGGAGCAAAAATGCCCATATTTCCAGTGAGTCAAACATTAGTAAGCTTAGCAGAGTGAAGACTGACCATTCTGAACAAAACAACTCTCTGCTCAGCTAAGACCTTTTCCAATACCTAATTTAACCACTCTCGATACCTTCCAAAGTGATTGTGACAGTAAGCTGTTCACTTTGCCCAGAGAAGATCATGTGATGTACTGCAACTAAATCAGAATATAGATTCCGAAATGACAAGCTGACAATATGACCTTTTCCTCAATTTTCCTCGTGAATAAATAACCATTAGTTTAACAATAATGCAGATGATCACAGACTGTTGTCTGTTTCCAATTCCCCTTAAGCAATAAGCTTACTGGAAAAAAAATGTTCTGAACATTTTAATATGAGATATATGAAAAAAAAATCATTATTAGTCTAGGGATAACCTAAGTCCCATGCCTGAAATATATTACATTTTGCAAGAGAAAGAGTTCTTGAGTCAATCTCAACAAAGGGTGAATGACCTTATACTTAATTTCAGATGGATAAGGTCTGTCAAGATTAGAATAAAATTATTGAATGCCTCCCTTCTTTTTCCTTGAATTGATATAGTACATCCTGTCACACAAAATCAGTGATGTCTAAAAATGCAGAATGAAGAGTCCAAGGAAATAAAAGCAGGAGGAATTACAAATGCATCACATGAGTTCCAGTACATGCCACAGAGTTGTAAAAGACAATGTGCTTTGGTGCAGAGGTCATCACCGAGAAAAACCCAGTGGATTACACTCCTCCAGTGGGGAAAGCTGCAAAATATTGGACTGTGACAACTTGATTGGGAGTCTGGGAAGGAGAAGCACAATGACCTCTCCTCCCACTGATACTGTTGTTGCTATCGCATATAGTGCCTGTCCCCTTAAGCAACAATATATGCAGCAATCCCAAAAGCTAACATAGTCATCTCCCCACTATCCCCCTACTGGCAGGTTTTTACAAATGAAAATTAATTATAAATGGGAGACAATGTCCAGTCTTATCATTCAGGGATAAAGAATACCTTGTTGAATCTGCTTGAGTCTACACAGATAGATAAATACTAATGACTATTTATTTATAATATATACCTAATTACAGAAATTATAACCATCCCCAAATAATCTCCTCTGTAGCACGTGTAATGGAAGGATATGAAGCTTTGAACATGACTTGTTAAAATCTTATGACCTGCACCTATTTATGGTACTACAAAGTTAAAGTTCACCCACCCCTTTGTTGAGCAGGTGTGCATGGTTCTTTCTAATGGATGTACGTAATAGCCATTGCTATGTTTGGGAACTACAAATCAAAATTGTTTCTTCATTACTTTCCTCTTTCTTTTCTTCTTTGTACACTTGTGTATTTTATTTACTTTGTTCACCAAATGATTTTAGAAAAAAGCTTATGCAGTAAGATGAAGGGTGGTTTTAAATTGGGGTTTTTGGGAAAAAAAAATGGCTTGGATAAAATTCAGTCTGATCACTTCTCAGTAGGTATGCTGTCACAAAACATCTACCCTCATGAAGAAATCCTGTATCTCCAGCTGGGCCCTGGGACTTCTGGGTTTCTGATGATACCGGAGTGTGATTAAGTCTTGTTAGTATTTATTTTTCACTTGTTATTACTTTCTCCTATTCCCTTTGGCTTACCCAGCAAACCCCGAACCATCAAAGAAAGACGTTTACTTGCTTAACATTAACCAGTGTGGCCTCATTATACAGCTATAAGTTTTTCCAGGATCAGAGCTTTTGATTGCACATTTGAATCAGAAGTCCTTTTGTAGGTAAGGTAGCCAGCACAACGGGGCTATGGCCCTAGCCTACCGCTCCTTGGTAATAAGGTAAATAAATAACAGTGGTGTGAGTCACAGCAGAAGAGAGAGCTTCTAATTGAAAAAACAAACATAAACAAAGAAAAAATGCACAGAGGACTGCATTTGTTGCTGATGATTTGAACGAATTAGCAGCTTGCTTCCCCTTACAGCGAGAAATGGCATGTAACAGATAAGCAGCTGTACAGAAATAACAAACTTCACTTACTTACTATATGCACCACTGGAGCTTGTTGCAGATGTGCATTTTTAGAAAATTATATCCTAAGCACTCCTATTTTTGCCGGTGTTTGTATAATGAGTATTGTGTTCTAATTTATTTTTAATGTGCAACTTACACCTTACTGCCAGCCGTTCTTTGAATGAAATGTTGCTTCTCCATGATTATTTCTGCATAAATATTTTATAACTGAACTAAATAAAAAATCACCTTATAACTACTTGAGGTTAAACTGCTGAAAAAGTGCAAGCAATTCCATTTTGCTTTCACATTTATTCCTCGTATTTTGTAAGGAAATCTCATTGAGGCAAACTCTCAATTTTACTCCAGTTCAMACTAAATGACAAGACAGTAAGTTCATTTTCAACAGGAATAGGAATGAAACACAAATGTGTTCCTGATACAGGGCACCTTTGCTATAATTGAAATTACAGAGTAATGGTTGCAAACCTATTTAAACCTGGTATAAAAACCCACAGCTTTCTACACCATACAGACTCTGTAGTTCCTGAGTACCTTTGAAATCAGGATGTACTATGAGAACAAGTAAATATAGAATGTTTTTATTTACAATGTGAGGGAAATTAACAGCATAAAAAAAACTCAAAAAGAATCCGTGTTAGCTAATTATYTTCTTCCAATCAATGTTAGAAATGACCTGAGCGAAATTAAGTTGCCTTTTGTGACCAAACTGAATGCTGCATCATCAACACACTGTGAAAAAGAGTCAACATCATCCAATGGTGTGTATCTGTAATTGGTTTAAAATAGATTTTTAAATGTGGGTCACTTACCATCTGCAATCTTGTTATATCAACATAGAGGAAGAAAAAGAGAAAGTGATGAAGTGCACTRACAGATGCACAGGTGTTTAGGGGATACAGCTATGAGGATTGTATTCCTCATGTATTTATCTTTATGATTGAGAAAGTCCAAATAAAATTATTTCCAGAAAATTAATAAAAGAATAGGGACACATAAAAATATTTCATTACAAGATGTAAACAAACCCTGGAAGCACAAGGATGCAAACTGTAATCAGTATAAAAGCACAAACAAAAAATGACAATCGCTTCAAATTACAATCAACCCCAGTCAGGACAGTTTGTTGCCACTGCTGAATGTGATCCTTTTTTTTTATTTATCATCAGAATCAACATCCCATGCCTAATGTTTTTAATCAGTTTTGCCACAATGAGTAGATGCCTCAAGGGTCTACATAGCAATCCTTCGCATAGGGAAGATTTACCAGAGGTTTGATTAAATGGAACTAAAATATATTTCTTTTTCTGTAAACTACATAGGATGAGAGCACCATCCTCTTCAGAAGCTGGGAGATTAATTATGCTGGGCCTCAGCCACCATAGGCAAGGTCAACTGCATTTAGTGGTAAAGAACTATAACAAACTCAGGGTACTTTGGCAAACTTACGAAAGCAAAGATCTGTTTAACGTAAGAAATCCACTTATGAAGAAAATTCAGTAAAGATCATCATGAGTTCACTGTCTTAAAGTATACAAATATCTCTAATCAGAGTAGAAAGCCTAACTGGCATGATGAAGGCTTACGATATAGTTTGGGGAGCTTCTTAAGATTATGCAGACACACAAACACTGAAATGAAACAGCTTTGCTTCGCTGTCTCCTTCATTAATGAGCATGTTGCTCCATCTTAAATAATAACTGCAGCCTCTGCCAGATCTTGGCTGAATTGGGTCTGGATTGGATGTGTCTTCCCTGAAATGTTAAAGCATCTGTCCAGGAAATTGGAAAATACTGTCCCGTCTTTAGAAAGTGGCTGGCTGTGTAGGTGGGCAATGAGTTATACTGCATCCCTTGCAGCTAGTGAGTAACGTAGGCTTAACCAGGCAGAAGAGGAGGTTTTCTACTTAAGGAGAGAAAAATCCCCAACAGGAAAACAAGTGTCCTCCCCCAAACTGAACAGATAAGAGTTAATCTCCTTTTCTTGTTACAGGAAAGCGTATTTACTGTGCGTCAGCCCAAACACGTTTCATCCTGAAGCTGTACAGCCTATCTGCTAATACCAGCTTGGGCTTCTGGGCAGGGAGGCCTTACTGGACTTAAACTGGACTTGACCGCACTTAAGCTGAAACTATCATCTTCTCTACTTATTCTTTCTGATAGCTCCCTTCCTTGCTAGCTGTCCTCATCCAACTGCCATCGCTAGTTCTTGCTAGTCCCTTTCCACTAGTTATTTCTGCTGACTGCTCCTTTCCCCTATATATTCCTGTTACCCACTTGCTGCTGATGCCACTGTGTGACAATACTGGCTTTTCAAGGCAAGTACAGAAATCCACAGATGCCTTTGCCATGTAAAGTTTCCTTCTTTGTTGTCTTCACAAGAAGTTAGCTAGCATTACATTAAGTAACTGCTCAGCCCAGGCCCTCCAGATATAGTTGGGTTTATCCAGTGTTTTGCCACAGCAAGAGTAGTTCATCCAAATCTATAACTTCTTTTTAATGTGCAATAGTCCCACATGAAATGCAAATGAAACCTCTTTAGGTTAGCCCCTATGTTAATTTTCTTCAGATCCTTTTACTCCCAACCACATATCCCATATCATCTGGACTGCCTCCTTGTGGGACTTTTCTAGGGCTCTTTTTAATCCTGACTTAAAAACAGATATGTACAATTTCAACAATTCCTTTTAAAATGCAGCCTTATATATAGCAGCATTGGCACAGCAAAACAGAGGGTAACCTGAGGTGCAGGAGTTGCAATGTGTGGCCAATGATGAAAAATAATGGGACCCTCACAGAACAGCTTTCCCAGAGGAAGAATTGCTTGAAACTACACCTTTACTCCATATTCTGTACCTGTGCATCATGGACTGGTGGCAGAATACTGCTCTAGAAAACAGCTCCCTGGTRTCATTTTCAGGCTAGGTGTTTTCTGGCACCACATAGAAATTACAGCCATAAAAGTAGTTTCCAAAGAACTATTCAGGTCCATATCAGACCTGAATATGCATTGAATCTATCTCCAGACCTTCACACATACTTTGGAAACATTTTAGAGAAGGGGTGTGCAGCAGTGGGTCTTCTCCATGGATAATCTCCTGGACTTTGTGGATGTCCAGAACCTTAGCACTCACTAGATTACTTCCACGTGTAGCTGCAAAGAGTCAGGGGCAGACACTAAGAGATGTACCRCTGCCACAGGTGAAGTTATCTAGGATGCAGAGTAGCTGGAAACCCCAGAACCCACTGAGCAGGGTTTGCACAAATCTAGATGTCAACAGACTTGAAAGATAAGGCTCATTTGCTGCCCCTGCAGGCTCCCAGAGTTTCTCCTTGGTGAGGAGGAGATTGTGAAATAAATGAGGCTTGCACTTCTGAGGAAAAGAGTTCCATAGGCTTCTGCACTGAGGAAAGCAGAAATTAACTCAAGACCTGTAACACTGTTTAGAACTGGAGGTGCTGGAACAGCATATGATGCTATTGACACTTAAAGTAAGTGGAGGTATTCATACTACGTAGTTTCTAAGCACCTGCCCTGTTCTGTGTGTATGAGTTTCTGCTCTGAATTGCTGAGAGATGCCAGTGTCCCTGCAGTCACTGCAAAGACTTCTCTGGGTACTGGTCTAGCTGAAATGTTATAGTGGGGAACTCTCAGCTTCAGGTCCAGGTCTTCATTCCCGGTCAGCTACACCACCTACACATTGGTGTGYGTGCTCTGGCTCCATTTTGGCGCGTGTCAGTTGGCCCTCTGGGTGATAAAACCTGAATGCAGAGGAACAGGACATGGGTATCTGAGTCCAACCCCAGCTGCAATATGGATGCACCTACATTGTGCCAGTGTCCAGCTGGCTGGCTGGCCCTGAGCAGGTGTCTAAGCTATCCACGGCCTTCATACCTTATCCCAGAACCAAGACGTTCAGCTCTGTGCCACCCTTGCCATCCCACAACAGCAAGCCATATCCGACAGGCTGCAAAGCAGCCCTTTAATTTAATAAATTACTCACTATATCATATGTCTAGAGAAGAGTTAATGGAATATGGGATAAAATCAAGTACTTGTAAATGTTTGCAGAGAACATACCTGGATTCATAGGTTTGCTGCCRTAAGAAACAAAATTTCTTCTCAACAGTATGAAACTATCTTGCAGGAGATGGTGCGGTTCACAGTTCTGGTTCACACAGGCACAGGGAAGAAATAAAAATTTAAATTTAAGAAGTTGAAGGCAGTACGTAGATACATGCCTAGCACATTTTACCTGTTGTTACTACAAGAATGAAAGATGTTTGCCCTAGAAGTCACAACCAGTCATCCCATGGCAGGCAGTTAACTCAGGTGTGACTCTTAAAAAAGCACGTTTTAAAGCCCACAACCTAGTTTTAGTGTCTGTGGGGCCTGAACCGGATTGCCCAGGGACAAACCCACAAACCCACAAACCCACCCTCAGCTGCCATCTCCATCAAGGCGTCAGATGAAACTGTTGATATTGATATTTGCATTGCTAGAAGGTTGAGAACAACTGAAGTTGCTAGAAGAATGGGAAACTGGGACAAAGGCCCAATGAGTTACGTTTAGGGAGCACATGCTGTCTGCCACTCTGCCTTGATATTTGGGTATTTGTTCGGGCAGATATACTACACCTATATGGAGAAAAACCCTCCGGAATCATCTTGCACCTTAATCACCACTTCGCATGGTCTTTCTCAGGAGAAATCTGGGGCTAATCACATTTTAGCATTATATACCTTGCTCAGGAGACAGCAGTGGTCAGGCATAGCAGATTAAGTGCAACCTAGCATCAAAACACCTTACAGCATGGGCTACTGCTGGACGCATATAGCAAACCCACCCATTCTGCTGTGTAGTGCACATACCTGAAAAACTCTGCAGGTTCGTCCTTTGTATGGCCAGATCCCTTCCCAGCTCCACCAGTAACATGTTGCCTCTCACATAGCAGAAGAGACCAGCTTCTCTTGACTTCATTGAACTCACAAAAAGTTTCTTCTCTTCTCCGTTAGTCTAATCTGTGAGCTGGTCACCCGGGTACATTTCAGAGCAATGTCATTTCTCTCGGACTCCTGAGCAACCAGAAATAGCTGATGTGCCATCTGTTTCCAAACAATACTTCTGGAACTCATTTTGCAAAATATGGTTTCCATTCATTTTTTATTTTAGCCTAGTTAAGCCATGCTTTGAAACAAACCTAGTAAAGGTAATAAGTTTGATCAACTTTTTTGGGCCACTGAGTTTGTTTCTTCTCTCTTTTTTCCCCTTATTTTTCAGGGTTCTTCAATGCTTCAGTTGCTGCTGGTCAATTGTTGTGCCTAACTGTATTTCTATACAGAGAGGACTCTTTCATTCAGGTTTTGCAATAGAAAGGAGGTGTAGACTTCACAAGGAAAATCACTAAATGACATGAGGGAAGCTTTGGAGTATATTTCATCAGAGACACCTAACCCAGAGGACCAGTAGAAGTCTTCTAGTAAGTGTTTCTGTTCCCAAGATTTGAGAGGTCAGTTTTCTGGCTCGCAATTAGCTCATCTTGTGGAGAAAGTTGTAAGGAAAAGGAAGGAAGTTAGTCAGGGCACTGTGGGTAATCCCCTTCATCCTGGTGTTTTACAAACGTCATTGGTCATCTTGAACATGATCCATCTACAGGCAGCCGCCTGTATCCCTTGTCAAAAATCTYTGCTCACCTGAGGGTGAGCCATGGTCATGAGCTCACTACTTTGAAAGTACTGCCCAAATGAAGGTCACATTGCCTTCAAGGAAGGAGAATTCAGTTTGAGGCAGAGTAACCACAGTTGCCCAAGGGTCAAGGGTGGAGTAAGCGGTGAGAAATCTTTTGGCTCATCAGCTCCAAGTCTCTGTCTCCCCTTCCATTTACCAAACCTGATTGTGGACTTGGTTGAACTTCCCCACTGCAGCTGTCTGGGTGTCCTGGGTGCAACAAGGTCCTTGAGGAGGCTGCAGCTGTGGTTGGCATAGCCCCGTACATGAGGCCCTGAACACAGAGGCACATGGGGATGTGCCTAAGCAGGGTGACTCAGAGGAGTCAGGCAGGTAACAGATGGGGTGGCTTGTGGCGGAGGGAAGCAAAGGCCACCAGAGTAGCTACTGCACCTAGGTCTTTCCTTCTGAAGTGTGCGCTGCCTGACTGACAAACTCCACTTCATGTTCAGGCTGGTGCCAAGAATGGTAATGACTTACCTTAAGTTCATATACATTACCAATGCTAAAGGGAATTTTAAAGGCTATTTAAATACAGAATATTTAATCACTGAGTAAGTGAAAGTTATTTGGATAACGCAGTTCTGAAGTTTAATGTGAATCTCAAAATGTTTTTTCTATTTATTTTGTACTTTCTTAATCTTCAAAATTGAATCAAACCGGAAAGTATACTTAGAGTGCTGGAAATTGCCTCAGAAAAGTGGTACAGGTAGTTCTGCTGCTAAGGCAGATCTCAATGAAATACAGTGCAATTTATTTACAGGCAAAAAAAAAAAGAAATCCTCACCAGAGACATGCGTTTTTTTATCCTGTCTACCCCTCCTCTTCACTTGGAGCCATGTCATGGAGCAGAGCAAGAAGAATAAAAGCCACTCCACTGCAAAAATCTCAAGGAGCTCCAATGCACAAGGCACAAAAAAAAAAAAAAAAAAAAAATCTGTTCCTTGGCATTGTCTCACTTTCTCATCTCCAGCTAACTGGTGCTTTTCACTCTATGTACATTATCAAATATTTGTCCATCAGGCAACTTTCTCTAAACCACAGTTTTCTCCCAGATTTTGAAGCAGTGAAAAGTGAGGGCCACCTATCATCCAGAAGAATCCTTCAATCGTGTCTCAGTACTGCTAGCACTACAGCTTGCTCTACTGTGCAGAGAAGATTTGCTTGGTCACAGGCTTGCCAGAGCTGTCCAAATTGTTGTTAAAGTTCTCTCTCTTAATGTAAACAACTCTCTTAGTGCCTGGATTGACATTACATTTAGCTAAGGATGAAAGAGCAAACTGCATCCCATCCTTATACTCCCCCTCAAGAGCATTCCCTCCTTCATTACCAGCCACTTTGCAGGGCTCCTTCAGGCAGCAGGAGCCCAGTGCTCCCTGCCCAGTCCCACAGGCACAAATTTCCCGGCACTGCTTGTTCATAAATTCTCCAGCTAGGAATGCATTTTCACTGGGGCAAGCAGCACGTTTGGAAGAAGTTAGTTTTCTTTTGCTACTTAAATCTCCCCAACTGGAATGATTTCTTAACCTTGGAATAGATGATTGTTATTTATGTGGCAGTGCAGTTTTAGCAGTTTAACTTCAAATTAACTCAGGAAACCTATACATATCTCGCCGATAATCATGTATATTAGCTGCTGTTTACATTGGTACAAACTAAACCCAAATACATCAGATTAAAGCTACTGCAAGAGTTTCCAAATGAGCGTTTACATCAGTTTAGTTTTTTAAACAAATGCAAAAAAAAATAAACTATTTAAACTGGTAACATTACTGTTTACACAAAGCACTTAAAAATGTAAAGCAGATATCTGTAGTCAAACAAAGCAATTACAATATCAAAAACATTGCTCAGTGTTTTACACAAATTCACTTTTACTCGGGTTTTACCATGCCACCAGAACATTGCTTACTAAGCAATGAGGAAGATGACAGTTGGAAAAAAAGATAAATTACAAAACAAGGAGGGTGATTCCAGCTTTCCTGGAGTGTGCTAGCAGCCATCTTTTCTCTTGTACTGGACTGAAATTTAGTGTCAATACATATTTCAAGGGACATTTCACAAAATACTGCAAAGCCTGGAAGGAACTTCAGAAAGCCAACCTTGATTCCCTTAAGCAGTTCAAAAAGCAGATAGCAATTTTTATAGGGTACAACATAYAACAATCACACTCATGATAAATTAGCCATTTAATTTTCCTTACAAAACAAAAAGAAACTACTTAATGTGGCATGAGGTTAAATTTAATCCCACACACTGTCAAGCTTTCAAACCAATATTTTTTCCAGAAATAGCAAAAGAAAATTGGCCCAGTTCTAATGAGGATTATTTGTGATATGAGTCTGGTACTAATAATAAACAACTATAACTATGACAACTGTGATTCTTTTACAGGATCGGTTCTTGACTTTTGCCGAGCCATAACTCAGCACTGTGGAGTAGAGAGCTGGCTTCCCATGGGACTGAAGTCTGTCACTATGACCAGGTAAAAGMCAGTGTTCTGGATGCTGATGCATCATTCAAAAGATTAACTCACAGAATAGTTTACCATCAGAGGACTAGGTACATGTGCCAGCACTGTTATCAGGAAATCAACTTTCAGACTAAAGTTATTTTCTTTCCAACCTCAAATAAAAAACTAAGATTTTAAGGTATGAATCTTATTTGCAGTAAAGCTGCTTTTCATTGAAGTGACAGTGCAAAAGCTTTCAAGTGAGTATGAATTACACTTCCTGCACTTTAAAAGCTTTTTATCTTGTCAAAATGGTATTAAGAAACTTCTGTATAAATATGGCTCCAATAAGGTAACCTAGCACCCTGCCTAACTGGGTTACCTGATTTTTTCCTAATCAAGTGATAAATGAATTAGGAAGTCCTAATGGCCATTATTTTGCCTCTAAAGTTAATACTGTGAAATGTTTTCCATTTTATTTTGGCTGGCCCTCTATCTCCTGTGAGAGGGAGGAGRGGGAAGGAGAGGGCCATGTGCTAGCATGTTAAATAGAGTAATAACCCTCTGCATACAAGGCTTGTTGCTGGAGCCACARCAGCTATTTTTTCTCTCTTAACAAAGAGTCAACCTGCAATTTTGATTCCTCCATAATCAACCAAATGAAACTGCTTCTACAAACCTTTAGGAAGAAAATGGTTTCAACAAAATCTTAGAGTTGTGGGGACTGTCTTACATGAGAATGTCTGGCACAATAAGACAGAAAGGAGAGAGGTCCTTTTAAGATCATGACTGTGTGTTTTCTCAGGCAAGAAGCAGGAGTGGTTGGTGGGAAAGACCTGATTTCTAAATACTGCCTAAATGAAACTGTCAAGCTGAGTCTCCAGCCTGGCACTGCTATTTTTTAAAGGTAGAAAATCGGCATGCACGTTTTGCTGGCTGAACTTTATAAAAAGGGTTATTTACCTTAAAAGCAACTAGAGCTTATCTCTACAAAGATCCAATCTCTGCAAATACATACATATTTAAAATTGTTCTGAAGTCAATGGGGCTGCTTTTACGCATACTGCTGAGTGTGTTATCTAAGCATTTGCAGCATACAAGCATTTGTCAGTAGAGAAAGACATACATTTGAGAATACTTCTCATGAATCATATAGATCTGCTTAAGTTATTGTTTGGGAAAGGCATTACACTGCTTATTTCAAGATACTCTTTCTCCTAATTACAGTCCCAGGCATACTGTCCTTATTAGAAGTGCAGCAAGTGGAAGTACTATCAAGACATGTAATTTTTGGAAGGTCACTTAGATAACAAGAAGGCTAAATAATCCTCTACAGTTTCATTAACTTATTATTCAGTTGTCTCTTAAGGGAAAAAAAAAAAGCAGTTTATCCTATCACATCCCCAAATACGCAATAGAATCATAATTCTCATAAGGTTCAAAGACTTACTAATCGTCTGGATTTCTAGTTCCCTGAAGTTTAATGGTACCAGACATGACAGTCTAGTACCTCTTCTTTTACACTACCTCCAGTATTTTGCCGATGAGATGGCAATGGGGAGAGGAACATTTTTATTCAGTTTAGTCATGTGAGAACTGCTATGTAAACTGTGAAGATTACTTCAGGCTCATTGCCTCATTACACCTGAATCCCATCTCATGGGACAGGTATCCCCACAGAGGAAGAGAAAGTGGGTGTTTCCTTCCTCTCTGTGTTGCCCTGAGACACCTCATCACCAGAATGACAGTCAATCCCAAGAGTGCTGCAGGGCAGCAGTTCTCTATTCTGTCTGCTAACCAGACTGACTGGCACTAAAGCAACGCCCCAGCACCAGTGTGAGATCGCAAGCGCAAAAAGGATAGAGGGAGAAAATACCCCGCCAGAGGTACTCAGAGTTAATGGAGTTAACTTGATTTAGCTATGGCCCCTCTGCAACGATGTGCTCACTCTACACTCTTGTAGGCTGTGATCAGCATCTGCAGATGTAGAGGTAGAGGTGGAGAGGAAGAAAAGTTGCGTGTTAATTCCATGTGTCCTTCTGCTACAGGAGTGGAAGCTGTTCCTTTTTTTCTATTCCTTTTGCCGGGTTAGCCAGCTGTCTTAGCTGGCCATACGCAAAACAACATCTCAGAAAATGTCCTAATACACCATACTTTTATGGCCACAAAGACCAGAATGTATTGTTTTCACCATGCCTGGAAGATGTGAATGTATGAAATGATGGTACAGCTTAATATTTCTTGGAAGAGACTTGGGCAATTTGAAGTTTAGATTTCCGCACACCTGCAGAAACTAAGGACCATACAGACCCTTTGTGCTTTTGAGTAGCATTCCCCTCCTTCCAAAACCTCACATTTTAAATGAATGACTAATAGCTATAAAAATGAAGCAGAATTTGGACCTAAAATACTTGCAAGTTTTGCAAAATGATTTTATGAGTTTTAAAGTTTAACATTAAGTTCAGCATTAATGTTTAACATTAGATAAAGTTTAGCATTTTTGCCTAGTTTTTGTCTGCACTTACAATTGTCATAGACTCTCATCACCATTTTGGATTAAGTTAAAATGATGACTGGAGAACAGTATTTGTTCTTTTCAGGAAGAAAATGAAGGAGTTCTTAATTCTGAGAAGCTCTTCATTGCTGATGAAATACTACATAAGCTTACATAAAACAAAAACAGCATTGGAAATAACAAGGCATCTTCCAAACACRGATCACTAGCTGGCCATTACCATCCTCTGAGCACGATGCATT
This sequence comes from Oceanodroma leucorhoa, assembly GCA_030449065.1. Classification (NCBI taxonomy): domain Eukaryota; kingdom Metazoa; phylum Chordata; class Aves; order Procellariiformes; genus Oceanodroma; species Oceanodroma leucorhoa. The sequence continues at coordinate 5,312,672 of JASVER010000046.1, read as the reverse complement.
GCTTCACTAGGAAACAAATGAAGTTAACTACATATGTTAAGTATATGAGTTAACTATATGAGTTAACTATAAGTTAACTATATGAGTTAAGTTAATTGTATGAGGAGCAGCTGAGGGAACTGGGGTTGTTTAGTCTGGAGAAGAGGAGGCTGAGGGGAGACCTTATCGCTCTCTACAACTACCTGAAAGGAGGCTGTAGCGAGGCGGGTGTTGGTCTCTTCTCCCTAGTAACTAGCGATAGCACAAGAGGAAATGGCCTCAAGTTGCGCCAAGGGAGGTTTAGATTGGGTATTAGGAAAAATTTCTTTACTGAAAGAGTGGTCAGGCATTGGAACAGGCTGCACAGGGAAGTGGTGGAGTCACCATCACTGGAGGCGTTCAAAAAACRTGTGGATGTGGCACTTCGGGACACGGTTTAGTGGGCATGGTGGTGTTGGGTTGATAATCGGACTTGCTGATCTTAGATGTCTTTTCCAACCTTAATGATTCTATATTAATTGTACAATATTCGTTTTCTAAAATAATGTAACTTGAATGTCTGAAATTAAATATCCCATGTAATTTCGCACATATCCTGCATTCTTGTATCACATGGCTACTCTTGAAATGTTAATTTCCATTTAACCACTTGTTTTTACCTCGGAGTAGCACGTAGCAGGTAAATTTTTTGCATGCTGAATAATCCAAATTCCCTTTATTAAATGTAGCAAATTTTGTCTTACTGCTTGCATAAAGTGTTTACTAATTCAAAAATGCTTTATATAACCTACTTACTTCAGCTATACTTACAAGTGGTTTTGCAGGAAACCCAAGTGTTGCAATTGCAGGATGGAAAATGGCTCCATTAGTTTACATTATTAAATGTATTTGAAATTACCCAGCAATTTAGAAACTACTTCTATGAATTGGTCAAATGAATCATGCTGAAATTTTTGATACTCCAAAGAGAAAATGAGGATCAAGGAAGACTGCAAAACCTTTTGATTCATCCAAGAAGGAAAGAAGGTAAGTTACRGGACAGATATTATCTTTTAAACAATTAAAAAATGCAATTTAGTTTTCTTTACAAAAAGAGTCAGCTTTCACTCATGAGTTTTGAAAGAAAATTTTGAACTTGCTCCTTTTGGAAGCCTAATRTGCCACATTGTTCCCCAAACAAACGGAAGGAAAATGAAGCTATGTTTAAGACCCACTACTATCTAGAACATTTGTAAACAAATGACATGGAGGCAGAAGTGCTCCCACACTTAGACTATCCACAGTTTCCAAAGTAATTTAAGGAAAAGTTACCRTGTGAAATCAGTACAATGATCCAAAAGTTTCTATTCCGTAATCTTCAAAGCTTGATAAAACTGAGATTAAGGAGTCATGCAGACTTTTTTTTCCAGTTTGACTATCCCAAGCCAAGAATCTAAGTAACTCTGAAGTTTCAGATGCTACAAAACCCAGTCTTTTTACTGAGGTCACTAGGAAGATCAGTTGCTCAAATTTTCTGCTGAGATTCACTCCTTAAGGAAATTTCATTGTTGGCCCTGCAGCAACAGTAAATAGATAGCTCTTCAGTTGGAATTCATGTTGAATACAACTTTCTCAGGTCCCTATGAAAAATGATTATGTTCGCTGTAAAAGGTAGTTTACTTAGTTGCAGCTTAACATTTWAAAAAAAATGTGAAGTTTTGATGCTAATTAAGTCAGTGGAAAGTTTCTATTGATTTTAAATCAGAGCAAACATTTTGAGGAATAAGGAAACACAAGGGGGGTTTTGTTGTTGTTAATTTATTTGTCTGTCATCTTAACTCTCAAAATCTGCATTGGTTTGATCTCACACACCATACTGCAGAAGAAGTTAACATACTACTATTACTGTCACAATTTTTATTGCCTCATGAGTTTTGTTCCTACCATTTACTTTTGAACCAGTGAGCATAAAATAATATCTTTCATCTGTTCTGTATACCCATAGAAAGTGTAATAAGGGAATGATTAAGGCTATTTTTGTAAAGCTTAGCTTCTTTTCTAAGAACACGGTGTGTAATTTAGAAAATCTTGCATCAACACTGTGTTCTCAACTTATGCAAAACATTTTTGTTTTTATTACTTTCTGCAATCAATGTTACGTTATTTTTCTTATTATTTATATTATTTTAATGCATGGTGTGAAAGTGACAAAAAAGGTTATAATCTACCCTAGAGTTATGTAGCCTTAAACAATGGTGAGAAAGAGAATGAAGAGGTGTAAAACTATGACATAGTGTTTTGCACCTGGACGGTGTTTTCCTGGATTCACACTTCTCCTGTGGTTTGCCTGTGGGAAGAATAAATCCTGTTCCAGTTCTGTTAGTTTTATGTGAAAAGCCCTTTCTGGTAAAATTTGTGTAATTTTCCTGATTAAATGTGCAAGTTTAGCTTTTTTATTTTTTCTTAGCAAACGTCGGGAGCTTCTATTGAGCTTTCTTAAGGTTTTCAAGGGAAAACTCTGTCTGCATGACATGGAATGTAACATTATGTTTCTACTCATTCATTCTTGAAAGGCCTATTAGAAAAATTTTAATAATTCTTAAAAAGTCTGCATATTAAACAATAAGTGGTGAGCATGACCAAGAAGTGAAGTTACTGTGAAACTTATCCATGTAAATGTTTCTATGTATTCATTTACTTCTTACTCTTACTAGGCAAGCGGAGGAAGCCTTACAGAGTGTGTGGTACGTGAAAGCTGACTGATACTTTCCAATCATTGCTGAATATCTGTCAGAAGACAGAAAAAAGAGAGAGAGGAAAGTGCTAGTGGAAAGGAGAATGAGGAATTATAACAAGAATCCTTTTTTTTTCTCCAGATGAGGTTCAGTAGAAGTGAATATGGCTTTTTTTTTCGGTATTAATAACAGTGATAGTGCAGTAAGAAAAAGCACAGGTCACATAATTTCAATTTCAATGCAGTAGCTTTTGCTGTGAAAGCATTTAATGTTGCTTTCTTAACATGAGTATTTAAATTTGAGGACTGCTCAGATGTCTTATGCCTCTTTTGTTGTCAAGGTTAGAACTGGCTGTTTTTCTTTTATCATAGTAGCTATTTCTACATTAATATAATAAAACAAAAAAGCAGAAGTCCATGACCAGTTCTATTTTTTTCTGTGCAAAACAGTACCTTGAGGATTGTGAAGGACCCAGGTGTGTTGAAGAGAGAACGATGCCGTAGGAGAAAAGGCAAGATAGTTTTGTTATGAGCGAGTGTGTGGGTAGAAATTCCTAGTACTTCCTACTGTTGCTAATAAAAAATGGGAAACCAAAGGGAGATTATTTGTATACTATAGCATGACTGAGTTAAATTATGATGATGTGTTTATGCTACCTGTATTATATTTTTGTAAGAGTTCAAAGCTATGAGTAAATCCTTGCATGCTCAAAAATATGAAGCATGATGAGGGCTGAAGAGCCTGTATATGCCTCTACTCTCAGCTCTGTCCTTGGATATTCTTTGAACAAGCTTTAACAAGAGCTTCAGAAGTAGATTCCTATAGCTTATTCCTTTTTGCCAGGAAACAAGTAACGGGCTTTTCACAGTGAAGCCAAAGCAAATAACAGAGGCTTCTCTTACATTTATAAATGCATTTTTGACATTTATTAATTTTCCAAATAGAGTTGAAAGAAGTAAGGAAAAAAAGTTATGGAACTGGCCGAGGCCTGCTGCAGAGTAGGTTAAAAATAGGTAGTGCTTTCCAGAAACTCTTTATAGTGAGGCTATACATACATATATTTTTTAAGTTTACCATTATGTAACTGTATATACTGCTGTATATTGCAATCATACATGTATGCTAATATTCCTATCAGAATTGGCATACATTAATTCTGTACCTTCTATTAATAAAAGATGGGCAGAGAGTTTTTAGAGAACTAGATAAGCAAGTAGGCTCCAGGTAGGGCAGGATGCTTCTCCTTTCAGCAGCAAAACTAACATGCAGACATGAGAAGTGTAATTTCCCTTAGCTCTCAGTCTAGGCTACAAAGAGAAGTCTGCTTATCCCCTGATGCTCCCAGGTGTCCCAACAAAAAAACTATTGAAGACCCTGAGTTTGAAATCCAACCCCTCAAACAATATGTTAACACACAACTTATGTTAATGACACTAAAAGTAGGGGGGAGTTTCAGTTTAAGTATGCATTAACATTTTACATTTTATGCAACTCTCTGTAATTAAGTGCGTATAAGCCATGCTGGTATACTACAGGTAAGTATTTTTATTAAGATTTACGTAAAAGCTATTGCATCAGTTAAGATGAACCAAGATATTTTAAGTGACRTTTGGAAAGCCTTTTCATACAAGACAGAGTACTTGGGTTTGAAAAATGTCGTTACAGGTAGCTTTCTACAGGCAGCATGAATTATTTGGCCCTTTTTATGCCAAACGAACAAGGTAACACATTCTTAGTCAACCCATTTTAAAGCTGTTGTAAACATTTGGACAAGCTTTTCCATAATCCAAGAGTAAGAAAGTTTCCACATAATCAGTTAGAGACGGACACTAACATAGCCAAGATCTGGAAGGATAGTTACAGACAGGTCAGAGAGACACCTGCAAAAGCCTTGAGAGAACTGGAGAGATTGCAACGGCAGAAGTTGCTTCAGCAGAGGTTGTGGAGTACCTGTTATTGATGGGGCAGGCAGGGCTACCCTGCACTGGTGGGATCCCCACAGTGGTGCAAAAAAAGTGTGGAATGGATATGTGGGGGAGGAAACCAACCAGGGGAATCACCACTATCCATCTCAGCCTGCAGTTAGACTGGTTTAAGGACAAAATGAAACTGTAATGTTATATAGTTGTCATTACCATAATATCTCAAACCTTCAACTGCTTGAAGTGTTAATTTTCTCAGTGCTCCCATGAGGTGGGGAGGGAATATTTCTGTTTCATCAGAGCAGAACTGGGGCACAGAGCATTATGGTTTTGTAACTGTCAGCACAGCTCATAAGAGCCCAATAAAGTACACTGCAGCCAAGAAGGAGGTTGCTGGTAAAGTGGTATCTGCAAGTGCTCCTATTGCAAAGGCAGCCTTTACTGACATAGGACATAACAGCTCCCCAAATGAAATAATACATAGCAGTTAAATTTACTTTTTTGTCATCACTGTGCTTAGATTAATGTTTCTGCTGATATTAAAACCATAGTTGAAAAAATACACAAATCCTAAGCAAATGTGTGGTTTCACAGTCACCTGGTGCCGATTTAGGCTCTGCCTGTTTTATGAATCACAATCCCACCCTTCCCCATATGCTTTGTGTACATATTCCCATCACCTCCTTTGTGTCGCACTGAGTCATCCCAGACCTTGAGTGAACTGGCTCACTTCATAGGTCTGTCTTAGAATTACTCATTTTGTTTGTCCTCAGGGTTAGTTTTCACCTGGACCATGTCGCGGCAGTAGGAAGGCAGAGATGGGGGTGAATAGGTATGGATGGTGGGAGGGTAGATTGCCTTTTTCAGAAGCAGCACAATCTTAGGTAATCTTAAACTGTCATATAACAGCACTGTTATTTTACCAGCATAAAATATTTGGATTAGCCAACCCTCATCCTTCTGCATATAGCAACTGACAAGCCTAATGGATACACTTTGACTTTTCATCCAGAGAAATAAAATACCTTGTCCAAGGTCCCACAGGATGCCTGTGGAAGAGCTACAAACAGAACAGAAATCTTTTGCATTTTAATGCTTGAGATATACTCTGCAGAAGGCTTAAACTTCTTGTGCCATACATAAAACATCTATCACCCCCTACTTCAGTGTCTCAGAACATTTTGGTAATTTTTTTTAGAATGTTCATCTATGAACAAAGATATTTGTAATAAATAATACAGCTGGGGAACTCCAATGGTGCATCTCCAACAGACTTCTTACTGAAAGAGCTCTGGTGATAACTTTTGGGTTTATTGGTACTCTGGCCTAATTTTGATGCAGAACAATTCTTTAATTTTTTTTTTTAATTGTTAGAAAGTTGAATAGCAAACAGGAAACTCATTCAGCTACTGTGTAATGTAGGATGCATTTCTCACATGCGGAAATGAATCACTTGGGGGAAGAACAGCTGCATATGACTCCTCTAGCATAATAAACCAAGGGTTCATCAATTCCAGGTGCAACAATTTACAGTGTTAATATGCAATAGAACAGAGAGTTGATTTTGATTATCAAGGACTCTCTGAATTGCCTAGAAGAAGAACAAGTGGCAACAGAATTGAAAATTTATTTTTTAAACCAGCTGACCAAGGAAGTCCAGATTGCTCTATAAATTACATGGCTTCCCAGACAGAAAAGGAATGCTTTATGTGTAATCACCTACTTTACTAAAAATGCACCATGGCCTTTCTTTTAATCTTGTGCTCAGTGAGTATGGAGCTAAAATGTTTTCCATCTGCTCCTATTTTCCTCAGATAACGTCACTGAAGTTTCACAGATGGAAGTGCAGACATTAGTCAAAAGTTACTTGAGCAAAATGGTAAAACCAACACTTTACCATCAAGTTTGAGGAGAAAACAATCGTAGAACAACCACGAATATTATTTTATAGCTTCTTAGTTCAGATGCTAGCAGTCCCTGTAATGTATCATGATATTTGTTTTCCATCAATACATTTTATAGTGTTTTTTTTCCTCCCTAGATTTCGGTTTCCTTGAAAGTAATTTCTAATACCTATGATATATAGTAAACACACTGGGGTAGAAGGCAGTGAACTTGCTGTGAGAAGACAGTTCTCACAGCAATATGATCCATGTGATCATATGAACAACTTACCTTCACTATTCTTACAACATGAAACATCAAAGGAAGTAAACAATTAATCACCGCTTAAGAACAAATAATGCCAGCAGTAATTGCTGAAAGAACTGCAGGTCAGGCAACCTGTGTCCAAGTCTCTTGGGAGCAACCAAAGCTGGATTTTAAAATAAAACAGCATTCAAAAAGTGTTGAATGATTCTTAATTGGATCTTCAGTTGTTCACCTCCAGGCACACTAGTAGGATGGCAATGGTTTTTGGATTCTCACATAATTCCACTAACCACACATAAACTTTCTCTCCTACTGTGGCTTGACATCTGGAAGAAGATATGGCCGTGCAGGCAGAAGCCAGCATGTTTAGCTGATATGGGGGAAGTACAGGTTCAGATATCCTCAGAAAGGGCTCCTGCCGAGTGCATACCCCAGTGCTAGCATTTGGGGCAAGGAAAGGACACTGGCAACTCTTCCTTTTCTGGTGTGTGCTGTAAAAGGAGAAACATTTTAAAAACTTTAAGAATTCAACAGAACAGGAAGCTTTTCTTCTTGTTGCTACTGCTATTCTTGGCAGAAAAGAGCTTTGGATATCTTTCAGATTAAGACTTAAGACTTCAGTTGCTGGGACAAAAATAGATAAGGTATTTTAATACTCCACAGTGTAATTCCATGTCACAAATGCTCCTGCTGGAAGCTTATGGCACTGGAAAAAGTGAGAAGCAATCTACTCTGTACGAGGTGGTCACAACTTTATGACTTCCAAATGATAACACCACCTGCTAATTTGAATAGATGGCTGTGAATCTGATGGGTCATATGCAGTACCAGATGGCGCCTCGTGCTAGATGGCACCTAGATAATACAGAAGGTAGGGGTAACAGCTTGGTACGCTGGCAGCCGTGGATGAGAGGGAGCAGCGTCGGTGGTGAAGCTGCAGGTTGTCATCCTCACCGGAGCATCCTGCGAAGCTGGAAAAGGCTGGCTGCTCCTCTGGAGTAGCCGACACTCTTTGTCCACAGGGAGCTTCTCCCTCAAAAAGCTTTTTTTTCCTTTTTTTTTTCTTTTCTTTTTTTTCCCCTGGCAGGCAGTAGGAAGACACTGACCGGTCCTGCCTCTGACACCCCACTGACTCCCAGAAAGCAGGCCAGGAGCACAGGCCACCAGCTCCCCAGCAATGGTGCAGGCTGGGCTGTGGTGGTCTGCAGGAGTGTGGGCTCATGCCCAGGTGCCCCTCTTTCTCCCCTCTCTCCCCAGGCAGGATCCCAGCCCCAAGCACCCTCCAGTCAGGAGCAAGGCCGGAATCAGAGGACTGCGGACCAGCCCAGGAGGGATTTGTACCGTAGGAGGACGCCCTTTCAAAAAACTCAAAACACTTTTGTGGCAATATTTTTAAGGCCTGATGATTGTCACTTTCCCCAGCTTCTATTGGTAAAGCTCCCCCCGTGGTACCCTACACCAAATGCGAACGAGCACCRTGCAGCTGCACACTTCTGTCCCTCCACGCTTTCTATGTCTGCTTTGGTGTGACTGATTGGTAAAGAAGGTGGGCAAACAAGCTACATGCCAGCTGAAATTTCCCTTTCATCAAGGATATTCCCAGCTGGACAGATGCTGCCAGAGGCTGGCTCTTTTATGCTGCCTAAGCAAAGTAATGGAACTGATTCTGTGGAAGGGATATTGCCCTACATATTTGCTATTTAAATCGCTTTCAAATTGAAAAGCAGTCTCTTGATTATTGAATACAAAGTAAGTAATGCAAAAATACTTTCACATTATTAGGGGACTTCAGTGTGCGCCAGGGATAGTGGGCATATAGTAAATTCACTTGACAAAGAATATTCAAAGACAACACAAATAATGAAGTATGGTGCCTGCAATTCCCAGACTTCACTCTAAGACATTGTTTTGATAAAAAATAGTACTACTGAAATAAAACATTGCCTGTTTTAACTTCAATATATAGCCTCAATAGAAGTAGTTACTGGTAGAGACTTAATTTTATAGTTATTTTTGTTTAAAAAAGAAGGGACAAGACTGGATATAATGGCATACTATTATGGAAGCAACTGATGTTCAGACTATTCAGAGTGAAGGCGTTTTTATGGTTATCTTTTTACATATCTTTTATGTCCCACTTTTATATTAATTTAAAAAAAAAGGTAAATGRATCAACTATCCTGGTTATAACTGACAAATTCCATGGCTGTCTCTTTCCTTTTACTATTTTATTATACAATTCATACAACTAATTGTTCAGCAAGTTTGCCATAACTGAGATGCACCTGAAAGACAACTTTCCAAAGCACATAATATCAAAATTCTCGGTACCTGCCAAACCTTTTTTATTACTGCTTCTTCTGTCGAGGTAGTGGTAATTCCGCCCCACCCTCCACAGCTTCTTTGCTAGCACATTGTTGCAAAAATTTGAACTTTAATTTTTCTAGCATGTCCTAAAATTAGTAAATATCCGGTTTGAARCAGCCTAAACAATGGGATCACTTCCAGCACATAGAAGAGAGAATTCAACCCAAAAGGGTCTGTAAGAAATTTTACAAGAAAAAGAGAAGAAAGTCATGCATGAGTTCAACAGCATTTAGAAAAAGAGTTGGAGAGGAAAAGATGGAACTATAACCTAAATATTTAGATTAAAGAGAAAATATTGATTCTAACTTTTGATCTAAACCATTTTCCTCTGAAAGGCTATTCACAAGGGAAGGGACATTGCAAGGGAGAGATACATAAGAATACCAAGAAGAAGCCACATGTGGGAAAAGGGAGAAAAAGGTTGATACTGGGATATTGCAAGTTGTATAAGCAAAGGGAAAACCCCAGTACATTTATTTTTGGCAGGGATCACATCTTCATTTGTTTCCCAAGGAGGACTTTCCTCAGTGCCTCTCCCCGTGCAGACACACTCCCCAGGAATCTCTCTGGCCAGCACATGCTCCCCTCCCGCAGGGAGGAGGAAAGGGCTGTGAGGTGGCTCAGCAGGGATAAACCCCAACCTGTGAAGGCAAAGGGGTGGTAGGGCATGGAGGTAACATGCCACCACACCTCATGTCCCTGCTCTGTTTCCAGCCAGGTCAGCTCCATTCAGCTGGGAGCTGTGGGGATGGGGTGCAACGGCTGTTTTTGGCACGCTGCACCACCTGTCCGTGGCACATGCCACCACTGTGTCCCCTGGCCACTCCTGTGACCGTGGCTGCAGCCACGTCCCATCAGCGCTGCCCTCCTTCCCACTGCCCACCCATTGGCAAGTGGCATCAGCCCATTGCTGGCACCGCAACCTCCAGCAGCCCTGAGCCAGTCTGCAGCGGCRTTACCAAACAGCTTACTGCCATGGCTGCAGGCACACATGCTCCTGAYAAAAGCTAAATACTGGGGCTAATGTGGGTGCAAGACTTCCTAGTGTGATGCAGGTACCGTTGCCGACAGCTGTTCTTTCTCCAACGCTGACAGCAGACAGAAAGGATTTCTTTACATAGCCATCTTGGGTGCCACCCAGAGCTCTCTTGTGCCTACCCAGCCCACTTTGAGCCACAAGCAACACCACGTGCACTCTGCTTTCACAGGTAATTTCATTCACGAAAGGGTGAGTTCTACTCCACTAAATAAACATAGGAAGGAAACAGGAACTGTACTTCTCATGGTCCGCATTGCTTAGTTGTTAATTCATTGCTTAGCTTGGTTTTGGAAGCTTCCTTTAGCTTACTCACATCTCAAGTTTAGCTTACTTCAGTTTATTTCTTACCTCATTGATTCTTTAGTTAACATAACTTTCCTAGCACACTGAGGCACGAGAAGTGGTTCACTGCAATCAAATATGATTACCTACAGCAGTCAGGATGGTAGGTCCTGAAAATGTGTGTTTGCTTGATTTTTTAAGGGATTGAATTAAAGACTGRTACAATAGCCCAGATTGGAACTGACCTCGAAAGATCATCTGGTCCAACTTTTTGTGGCAAAGGGAGCCTAGGTGAGATTATCTAGCACCCTGTCCAGTCGCATTTTGAAAACCTCCAGTGATGGGGACTCCACCAGTCCCTGGGGAGGTTGTTCCAGTGAATGATTGCTCCTGCTGTAAAAAAATTCTTTTTTATACTGAGATAAAACCTCTCCCAGTGCAACTTGTACCTGTGCTCCTTGTCTTCTCCATGTGGCTCCTTGTGAAGAGAGAGCCTCCGTCCTTTTTGTTGATGCCCTTTAAGTACTGGAATACTGTGATAAGGTCACCCCCAGCCTTCTTTTCTCCAGGGAGAAGAGTCCTAACTCCTTCAATCTTTCCTCGGAGGACAGGTTCTCCAGCCCTTTGACCATCTTTGTGGCCCTCCTTTGGACCCTCTCCAGTCTGTCCGCATCTTTCTTGAATTGTGAGGACCAGAACTGGACACTCCAAGTGTGGCCTGACAAGTGCTGAGTAGAGTGGGATGATCACTTCTCTGTCTCTGCTAGTAGTGCCCCTGTGGATGCAGCCCAGGATCCCATTTGCCTTCATTGGTGCAGCAGTGCACTGCTGAGCCGTGTTCAGCTTGTTGTCCATCAGGAACCCCAAGGGAGCAAGGCTGCTCCCCAGTCATATCAGATCCTAGCTTGTACGGGGCTCTTTGGTTATGTTGTCCCAGCTGCAGGACCTTGCATTTGTCTTTGTTGAACTTCATACAGTTCTTGCTGGCCCACTCTTCCAGCCTGTCCAGGTCTCTCTGTAATAGGAGGCCTAGCACTGAGAAAAGGTAGGCTGCTCTGGATTCCAGTTCTAGAAGCAGGGAGTCAAACTGGCATCTAAGCAGCAGGGCAGTACAGCTTTTTGAGGTAGCTCTATTTTACATTGTGGTTAAGTAGCAAGATGAACTGTTTGTGCCCTCCCTCAATGAACGCTGGTGGCGTGTGGTATGTTTACATCCTCAGCCCACATAATGGAAAAGAGATTAATTTATCAAGCAAATGGCCACAGTGTAAATCAATGCCTGTATTATTTCAATCCCTTTCACAATTTGGGAGCTACAAAGTGAGGATCTTAAACTACTGTGCTTCATGGATCTCTCTGGCAATTGATGTTTTGCAGGAAAGTTAAGGGTTAAGCCATCTTGCCTCTGCATTATCTGAAGCATAAACAATATAATCTAAGAGAATGAAGCTCTGACATACCTGCTGYAAATAAAATAATTCAGTCACAACATTGCCCATCTTAAAACTTCTTTGCTCCTTCCAAATCATAGTGGGATCCAAAAAGAAACAAGTTTCAGACTCTGTAAAATGAAACTCATGGCCTGTTTAATGGCATTAAAACTTATCAGATTTATGCTTTAAGTTAGAGTCTAGAAGGAATAATGAACCTACGGTGAGACACACCGTCCTCAGAAATAGTAAGATTCTTACTTGTCCTAAAAACTGGCAGGGTGTCATCTCATTTTTCCATTCTGGTAGAAGTAGACAGAGGATTAAAACAAGAAAAAAAACAATCTTAGAGTGAAACAGATATGACTCAGGGCTCAAACCAGAGACAGATCAGTTATCTTGTGACACCATGCTGGAAAGGCTGGTAAATAGAAAAATGTTAAACCACTGTTTGGTGCATAAACCTTGGGCTTGCGAAAACCAATAGTCTCCAAAAATATCTATCTCAGACTAGTATCTTCCTCAGAATATAATTTAGAATAGAAGAAATAGAATAGAATAGAATAGAATAGAATAGAATAGAATAGAATAGAATAGTTTGGGTTGGAAAGGACCTTCAAAGGTCATCTAGTCCAACTCCCCTGTTGTGGGCAGGGACATCTTCAACTAGATCAGGTTGCTCAGAGCCCCRTCCAGCCTGACCTTGAATGTTTCCATGGATGGGGCATCTACCACCTCCCTGGGCAATCTGTTCCAGTGTTTCACCACCCTCATTGTAAAAAAATTTCTTCCTTCTTATATCTAGKCTAAATGTACCCTCTTTTATTTTAAAACCATTCCCCCTTGTCCTGTCACAACAGGCCCTGCTAAAAAGTTTGTCCTCATTTTTCCTATAAGCCCCCTTTAAGTACTGAAAGGCTGCAATAAGGTCTCCCCAAAGCCTTCTCTTCTCCAGGCTGAATAATCCCAACTCTCTCAGCCTTTCTTCATAGGAGAGGCATTCCACTCATCCACAGATCCACACTGATCTTTTTCGTGGCCCTTCTCTGGACCTGCTCCAACAGTTCCATGTCTGTTTTGTCCTGAGGGCTCCAGAGCTGGACGCAGTACTGCAGGTGGGGTTTCACCAGAGCAGAGTAGAGGGGCAGAATCACCTCCCTCGACCTGCTGGCCACACTGCTTTTGAAGATATTTATGCTATGCTTATCTTTGTGAGACTTATGAAACCAAATAAATAGCTTAAAAAGAAAATTTATAGGGCATCAAGGTAATCAATATCCTTCATCACCAGTTTATGTACATGCACCCCTTTCATCCCAACTGGGAAGGCTAAACTCTTCACAGTTAGTCAAATCGTTTGCAAGCACTGACATCCAGTTTACTGTTCAAGTCAGTTCAGATGCAGCACTGAATTTTAGGATTAAATGAGACCATTACAGAGGTTGCTGTGGCAACAGCTATGCTTTAAAACTGAAATGCTCGTTTCATTATAGCCTCCCTTTTCATTTTCTGGTTGTAGCCAGTAACCATTTCATCAGGCCGAATGTTTGGAATATGCCCAGAAGACTGATTTAATTTCAGTGGTTTACATAGCATCTATCCAATCATCCCTGAATTCTGTGCTTTGTTTTGAATACAATGCAATATAACCCCAGCCTGTGCATACCAACCTCACTTGTATTACATATTTTGATACAAAGTTTCATGTAGAGTCCAACATTTTAAGCTTAGCTTGTTTTACAGATCTCAGTTCAAGCAGGAAGCTTGAAAATTCTAGAAAAGAAACACAACCGAACAGTTCTGAACCAATTTTTCTTCTGACTGCAATGTCCTGGCTGTTTCAGAGGCCTCTGAGAAAATCAGATAGGTATCTACTGCTTGCATTTCAAACCTTGCTGATTACCTCTGCATCTCATTTCAGTGCTTCTACTGCTTGAAAAATCTCTTTGTATTATTGGTACTCATACCATTAATGGTTCTCCTTTCCTTCCTAAATCAGTTAAACACAAACAACTTTGGTTTCCAGCTGCTAAGTCAAGCAGTTTGCCTAGAGTGGCTGACTGGGAAATGAGACATTCAGTAGAGTTTTGTGGCATTTAAAACTAGCGAAAACTTGATGATGAAAATTGCAGCAACCCCCCGCCCCTCCCCAGACCTTCCAAGTAAAGGCTGGCACAGGCAGTCCCCGGCATGCGAGCAGGATTTGGTTATATCTGCTCCTGCGTATATTTAGCTGTTTCCATTCTCTCTTTCCTCTCCTCTACTTCTTCCCTCCCTCTCCTACAGGAATCTGCCGAATGCCACAGCTCCCTGGCTGCCAGGAAGGCACGGCTAGCTCAGGCCAGTAAGCCCCAACCATCACGTCCAGTTCTGCCACAGGCTGCTGCAGCTACCGGGAGCGTTCACAGGGCCAGCAAGCTGATGCAAAGGTCTGTCACCTATCTATCTAAGAGCAAAGAGGCAGTGCCTTCAACATCCTAAGAGCCAAGCCAGCTCCATATGTGAGCTCCTGAGACCTCTCTGCCAGTACGTCTGCTGCCTGTACTTGTGTTGTTAAGACCTGGGAAGAGGGAGTGCCAATGACATTCCTTACTGTGTCTGCCCGAGCAACGTTAATGTTATTAATTCTTTGTCAATGAGAGGAACATTAAGAAAAATAATCCCACCCAGCGTAATTAATTTCCCAATCTTCGTATTAAATTATTAATCATACTCATTCCAAGTGCCTTTTATTTCAGATTGAACTTTATTTTTAAAATGCTCACATTCTGATGATAAAAATATTACATTGTGTTTCTTCAAGATGACTGGTTACAGCAAATCTATTAATAACTTGTTAATGAAGTGAGAGATTTTTAATATGTCTTAATCTAAGCTGTGCTAACATTTCAGTATGAAAGGAATTAATTCAGGAACTTCAGATACAGTTTTCATTTAAACAAGATTAAGCGAGTGATCCAAGATTTGTGCATCAATACAGTTTTCTACCTGAAAAGGAATTTTACAATGTCAGATTTCACAACAGTAGCTTTTTTATTTTATTGTTTATTTACCTTCAAGAAACAGAAGCTATCCATTAAAAGGATATATTCGCATTTTTTGTCAGGATCTTGTTCACAATGTTCTCACTCTTCCGTTTCCTTCTCCTGAACAATGATCTAGACAGTGCTGATACAGAGCTATGGCATTCACAGTCATATTRAAGTTATTTACAAAATTGTTGGAGGCAGAGAAAGTCTGGAGTGCATGTCCCAGAATATATTGCCTTTAGAAACTCCAGTTATAAAGTCATTTCCTCTAGTTTAATCAGAGCCCTGAAATGTTTCGAATGGCATTGTATAAACAAAGCAAAATATTAAACAACATCCTCCCTGTTTCCCTCAGCAAGTGAATAACTGTGTATTTCCCAAGGGAGAGAAGCTTCGTAAGACCTGAAAGAAAATGAAGTTAAAGGATTACAGTATGACCTTGAAAGAACAACTGCAGTCAGGGTATTGCCACATTTCATTTCAGCTTCAATTAAAAACACCTTGAAAACTGAAAAAATAAGCTTTGTGGCTCACAGCTGAGTGCTTGCAACTTAAAAATACTGCTGCATCCCATTTTGACCTGTTCAATGGAAATATCATCACCACAGTCTATTAATTCAGATATCTGATCTGTATTGTGAAAGGAAAAACAGTTTCCTTCTTCCTTGTAAGATGGTTTTATCAGATGATAGAAGAAATGTCAAGGGAAGAAAAGAAAACTCTACAGATACATAGAAAGAGCCGTCCAAGAAAGCTCRTGTGTAAAAATAGTTTCAGGAAACAGCAAACCCCACAGATATTAGCTCTGTTCAGTGGATCCAGCCTGACACACACTCTCACATCAATGCAAACAAAAGAAAAAAAAAAACAGCAACAAAAAACTTTAGCTCAGGTGTGACCCATCAGTTCAATTTTTATTCAGCAAGTATGGTTTTTGTCATTAAGGAAATCCTGAATATGTTGCTTTCATATTCTTAAGCATAATCTTCATGTGTGTCAAAAATAGAAGGGAAACGGCCACATGGTGCAGCATAGCTGATACTAATTCAGCCTCTTGATGCTTACTTTTTTTTTTTTTTTTTTTTTTTAATTAATGGAAAATCTGCCAGAAAATTACAATGAAAATTGTAAAGGAAAGTTATCCTTTGCCAAAATGTATCTCTTCTTGTAGTGGCTGTGAATAAATTTACAATGGTGAAGTGGGAAAATAAGGACAAAATACAAAAATATGATTCCTTGCTATTGTTGGGATTCCCTGCATTTCTTGTTCATGTCAGAGATAACCTAACTTTTGTGTATTAAGAGAAGAAAAAGTATACTGTTAGAGAAAGGTAAATAAATCAGTGTCAATAAAGAAAGCCCCAGCTTCATTACCACTAATCTCAGTCAGTAAGCTTTTGTTCTCACCAAAAGTCAGTGAGGAAGTTGCAGCACACATAAAAGATAAATAAGCTAGAATGCAAGACCAGAGCTTTCTGACAACACACAATTTTCACCCACAATTACTACTGCAATTGCTAACAATTATTATTATTATTGCTCATGTCCTTGAAGGTGAGCTGTATATTTACTCATATATACCCCGCTTAAGGATGTGTAAATACAATGCAAGTACATATATACTACCTTATTAAATGGTGTTTTCTGTTTGGAGGAATAGTAAACAGTCACCTTTTACAGTTCTCCTTAAAAAAATAATTTAAGATAGGGCAATTATGCTTTTCTTTTTAGGAAAATCTGCCAAGTTGCTAACACAAGATGATCTAAATGTGAAGAATTATAGTAGTTTGTACCATTTCATATACAGAGCTCAATAGTATGAACCTACTTACTGCCTTCCTCACAGCCAGCTGAAAGGACTCCGTGGTAAAGATGTCCTGTAATGCTTCTTGTGTGGTTTTATGACTGCCTTAAAGAGCTGGCATGCAAACTGAAAACAGCCACTTTTTCAAGCGAACAACTCTGAATGGCTTCTTCTGAACATGAGTAGGCTCTCAAGAAACAGAAAGAGCAATCTGTGTTGCAGACTCCTGACTCAGACAGCCCCGGAGAGTTAAGTAAATGTTCACTCGTTTATGCAATTTAAAGAAAAATTATCCAGGATTCTACAGAGAAAACTGACCTCCCCCGCTCCATCTATCCATTCATAGCTATGGAGGCACCAGTGAGTCACACAGCAATTCCCTACATCATGCGGAGCACCTCACAAAATTCTTCAGCCCAGTTATAGGCAAATTTTTTTCTTCCTGCTGTCTAGAGAGGGGATAACTTGTTTCAATAYATTTGCACATATACAAGGCCTTTTCTGTGCTGTCATCTCTCCAAAAGCTTCTGCCCAGTGACAGTTACCTGGTAAGTGTTGTAGAGTGACTGCCTGCACATTCACAAACGGATAACAGAAAGTGTCACTAAGTGGTATTTACTAAGACAAATCTTTCTTTATGGGTGTGAGAGACTGAAAGAGTTAACGTGAAGTTGGTGCCTCAAACATTGCTGTAAATGGGTCCTGCATAGCAGTGATAAGGTGCAAATGAGGAGCCAGGATAACAGGACAGCGTTGGCGTGATGGAGGGCGCGCAGCTCCCTGTTCTGCCCAAGCCGGATATCTCACCATTATACAGCAAAAGCTCATACAGAGTTTATCTGAGGAAGGGGCTCACGACCACCTGAAGACCACCGAGAGACCCCTTGCGACCACCCCTCACTACAATAGCGCCTGCGCGATAAAATTCTAGAAACTGCGTGGCTGATGCAACCGAGGGGTAGGGGACAACTATTAAAGGACACCAGCTCAAGGAGCCGGCACGCACCCGTCATTGTCGTCATCACGGGATCCAAGGGTGGTGATATCTCTCTATCTCTCTCTCCCTCTTTTCCTTTCTTTCCTTTTCTTCTTCTAAACGCTTTTATGGAACCCACATTGCCTATCACTACACTTTTTAAGTTTGGGTTTTTATTGTAACTCTTTCCCAGTTCAGCTTGCTTCTGCCTCAGATGAAAATACTTAAACTGATCGTTTGGTGTCCTTTCACCTTAATTTAGCCCGAGGGAATTACGAAACCTTTACGACGCCCTGGTCCGATCCGGCCRGGTCGTGACAATGGGTTTCAAGGAAAATTTGTCTACGTCTTCACAGCTGTTTGTTGGGCTTAGAGCAGCAACATGATGGACAGATATGAGCAGAGCTACCCCTCTTCTTAGTATTAATGAGCTGCCTTAGAAGTTATGCAGTGATGGGTGACTCACTCAGCACTTAGATGTCACAGGTGGGATGTGTCAGATTAAATGCTGAGCTTTTAGGGCATGAGTCCTCAAATAAATGCCTAAAGTAAGCGACAGCAATTGGTGTCACTTCTTTCCTTTGACTAGAAGGAGAATCTACTTTGTAAACCTCTGAAATAAGTAGGTTGGATCCTGACTGATTGAGGTAAGGAGATGTTTATTTTTGGAAGTTCTTTTCATATCTTTTTATCATCTCATACCTGTCTTTACACTTGCAGATGACCTGAGTGTGATGCTTAGATGTCTCTGGATACTCTGTCTCCAGTACTCAAACAAARGTATTTTCACTAGCCTTGCCCTCTACCAGAGGCAATTAGCCTAGGTGGCTCAAAAATGCAAACTACAAACATAGCCTCTAGGTCAGCAGATTCAGTGGTTATTTCAGAATCTCTCAGGCAACTAAGAAATTAATAAATGTGGTCCTGAAGCCATTTTAAATCCTTCTAGTTACTGCCAGAGTCAAATATTAAATTTTAATATAGTGACCTGAAAGGGCCAAGAGGAAGAAGTAGCTGTTTTCAGTAAAACACTAAAAAAATAAACCCATTCTTATTGATGTTTTGTGTATGGAAAATTATGATAGTGTTGAAATGCTCTTCTGCCTGCCTTTGAGGATAATAAAAAGCACTACAGCAATTGCAGAGTACTTGAGGTATTCTCTCTCTGCTCTGTGATTTTTTCATTTCACAGACACTTACGAATTACCACAGTTATTTCACAGCTTCAGTACCTGTCCTCAAAAACATTACGAAAGGAATATAATTTCTAAACCCTCTGGTATCATGGTGGGTGTGCACTCAGAGGGAAGGGGGTTCTAGGTATTCCTTAATATAGTGGTATAGGGTTAACTTGAAGCACAAAGAGTTTGAGAAGCTATTGGTATACGATAATGCAGCACACCAGTAGACATTTTCTTTCTTATCAGAAGTGGGCAATTGTCAGACTCTAACTCAGAAATATCATAATAAAAGGATTTCTTCTCAAGTTAACCCCGACAACTAGGTCACTACAGCAGTCTTTTGCTGAAATTCTCAGCTGGAATAAACGGGCAGGATCTACCACAATCCACTCCTCCYGGTTTTCACCCTCAGCAGTGGGCCTGACCCTTATTTCTAGATTAATGTTATATTGTATAATCAAATGTGTTGTATGAGGTAATCCTTTACCCAAAGGCAATATAAATCTCACAGCATAGCACTGCCACAAGGAGGAAACAGATTTGTCCCATAACATCTTAAGCAGAACACCAGCATACCTGCACTAAGAGCAGGAGGGAGTTCATAGCATGGTAAGATACAAAAGAAGAAGAGTATTGCTAGGATTAGATTTCTGCCCAGGATTCACTTCTCCTAAATGAAAGTATTATAGCAAAACAGAAAGAAAGACTCACTTGTGTATTTGCAGGAATTTTTTTTAATCTATGGCCAGGGAGTCAAGGGTCAAGTACCTTTCCACCACTCTACATGAGGATTTTTGGTAGCTCTGGAATTAGAGACTGTCTGAGGTGAAGGAGGGGAAAGAGATCTGTCCACCAGTGCTGGCTAAATGAAGACCCAAGAGCATGCTGTAGCTCACTTGGTGGAGTTTGTTTGTGGAGCTGCTCTTTTATTAGCTTGGATATCAATAAAACAAAATACATTCTGACTCAGAGGCCTCCCAAATGCTTGGAAGCTGGTTTCTCAGATGAATACAGTATTCAAGAAAACATAACCAGCACCATGGCATATGAAGTTTGTAATTTCAAAATGCTTAAATGGCTTTTCTTGCTTCCAGTGGACCAGATTTACAGACTTTTTTCTTTGGCTTCACTGCATTTTTCCTGTTATCAGTAATGGAACAGATCTTTAGTTAAATCTTTTTAACAAAGTCTTTTCTTAGTYAGTCTTCTGTTAAATTTAACATAGATGCTTTAAGGTAGTCATTTCCTTTGAAGGTAAGCAAAAATGTTCCTAAAACTTTATTTTCTACAGAGCTCACAGTAATTATATTGAAGTTCTTATTTGGTGAGAAATAGTTGTGGGAATTTGATAGCTTAGGGCATACTCCTGGGTCTTCATTTAACCAGCATTGGTTAATATACCTCCTGCTCCCACCACCTCAGACAATCTCTGATTTCAGAGCTACAAAAGACCTTACGTAGATTGGTGAAAACATACTTGGTTATTGACTCACTCGTCACAAAGATAAAAAATAAATTCCTRCAGAAACTGTTTGTAGATGACTGGTATGATGATTCTTTTGTAAGAGACACCTGGAACTTCACAGCTGTGGGGGAAAAAAAAAAAAAAAAATATCCATAGAAGACAGGGAAACTTTCAGCAATATACAGATGCGCTAAATGAGCCTAGTTGTATAGAGCCAAAATAAGTATTTTTCAGCTGCATTGTTCTGAAACAGGTTTCACTTAAAAGTCATCAGGACAGAGATTCCTAAATCATTAGAAGAATGAGATGATAAAAAATTACAAAACCTAAGAGAAAGGCAAGATATACCTAAAGCAAACAGTAAAATTGATTGAGCAATTAAAGCTTTCCACCTATGCCAAATTATAGGCCAAGTTGAGAGAATAAGATCTTGTTTGTAATATGGAAAAATGGGCACCTTGGAGCAAAGACAATTGATTCTAGTCAGTTAATTGGTGCAAATATTCCCATATAGCATTTTTTGTTTCCTGAGATTTCTTTATGAAAATATTCTGGAGCTAAAAACCTTCATACAGCATATAAAATTCAACTTTAGTAAGTATTGCCTGAGAATGGACCACTTGAGAAACATTTACCCCAAATTTGAATGAAGCTCAGGAGAACTTTTGTTCATTAAACCTCAATTAATTTAGTAAAATATGACTTTTGCTTCAAAAGCACAACTACTTGTACTGGAATGAACAAGTTGGCAATTAAGTCCTTACACCTTTGTCAACACAATGGTAGATTATGTTTCAGTTTTCTAACAAAAGGATATTTTCAATAAACATAGAAAAAATCATACTAAGTACTATGAGAACATAATTCTGGAGAAAATTCATTAATAAGTAATTATCAGAGCTAATTTTCTTTCCCAACATGAACTCCACATATATTTCTAGTTACAAAAAGACAGATGATTTGTACCAAAGCCTGAAAATTTTGAAAGCAAGTGTCTTTTGATGATGCAACTGCCTTCAATATCTAAGGTCTGATGATTTCCTACTGGAAAAGAATGGACCATGCTGATTCCCTAAAACACTTTGCTAGAACTGGAGGTATAGCAAATGTGAAGCAATTTTCATATTAAAACAAAGACCATGGAAAGGTGGTGGGGGAGGTGGCGCTCACATCCCGCCTCCTACTCCTTTTCCACACCAACATCACTTTCTGATCTTCTCAAAAGAAAGAACAACACACAAAAAATGTCATCAGGGAAGACACCATGAACAGCTGGCAAACTAAAGAGCAACTATRATATGAATTATGGACTCTGGCTAAATCTCTACCACCAACCACTAGTAGCCAAACAACCAACRGAGTAACAGATACAGAGAGGAGAAAAATCAAAGCACAGTCTGTTTTTCTGCTYGTTTTTCCTATCAACGTGCATATGGGAACCACACTTTTAATAGTCTCCTATAAGAAAATGCCAAATTCTGAGCGCTAAGGTAGACTCTGCGCCATTAGTGCATTTAAATTACAGAATCAAAGACATCTGGGTTGTCAGTAGCTGATATTTTGTTCAACAGAAAGATGAATACAAGAACATCTGCTGTCTAGAAACTGGCATCAGTCAGTGAACCCTGCAGACGTGCAAGGACATGCAAATGACAGATAAGGCAAAGGGGGAAAATTATGGTGGGAATTGGCACCCCTTCATGGCATTGACATTGCACATTTTAGGATAAGAAGCAGCAGTCTGCTGCAGCAGCCAAACAGATCCATTTTTGTCCATTTGGATAAAATCACCCTAAAATAGCCACACTCTGTGGGAAACAGCTAATGTGCCAGAACAGAGGGAGATAAAGGGCAACAAGTTCGACATTTTTGCCTGCAAATAACCTCAGGCAGTCAAGAAGCACAGTGAATTAGAGAGGGATATCCTAGGACACAGCAACATCAGGTCCCAGGTATCAGCACTTCACGGTAATGGTTGTCGGTGTCCTGGAGAAGTTGGCAGTCTCAGGCCAGTCACACAGTGTCACCTACTGCTTCTTTCATTTTTCTTCACAATATCTGGTCTTACCAGATCCAGTCAACATGACTACTACTGTTACGTAGGCTGGAAAAAAGGATGTGTGCTTAGCAGGTGAGAACAATTCTTGTGATGAGTTCAASTCAGATACCAAACCCACGAAACAGACTCCTTGCTTCGGAATAATTTCTGTGCAACGTGTGGCTCACTTCAAGTCCGTGTCAACCCATGATAGCCCAACTTCCAAAATTAACTAGTGATTTTTCAAGTTTGAAAATATTCCCAAGCTCTTTACCAACAACAGCCAACAGTAATTGTTTGAAAAAACAGATGCAGTGGTTTGGGGAGAGTAAAACTGAAATGTCTCTTGATACTAAATAATGTGACTTGACATGTTATAATTTGAACAATTCAGTGATATGACAGAAGTTTAATGTAAAAAGGGGAAAAAGTTTTCTCTTTTCCTTCACCCCCAGTAGACTGGATTGCCAGTCTTGCTCCTGTTTTGTGCCCCTGATGACCTAATCAGGGCAGGTGAATGGAAGAGTGAAGTATCTGCAGCAGGTAAAAGTTGGCTTGTAAGATGGTTTCAGGCCTAAGTGAATTATTTATCAGTGGCTCAGCGCATCTCTCCTATGAGAAAGAAGAGTACAGCAATTACAATTGCTTGGTTTTGCATCCAGGAAAAAATATCTGATTAAGATAAACAAGTAAGAAGCAAACTTTCTGCTTACCTCCAAAGCTATAAATARTGTCTGCAAATGAACATCTACTGGCATTGTTCCTTGAAGATATTTTTAGATGCCCTATACTATCCCATTTAATCTGAAATGTATTATACTGCAGTCAAGAATACAAAAGGGTTAACAGCATTACCTTCCCTTAAGTTTTCCAATGTCCTATTTGTATTTCTGGGTAAGGGTAGGGCAGGGTAGGAATATCCCATATAATGTTAATGTGTTATAGAAACAGCATGGATAATCCCAAAATAAAAGTTACTTTGAATTTTGCTTTCCTTTCCCCCATAATAGCAAGGCTGTTTGAACACAGGGCAGCATAGAAGGATACAGATACAAGTCATTCCTTTTCTATATTAAAATGGAAAGTTTTATTGTTAAGAATTATRGATAATTTTTACCATGGATCATACATGCTTTTATCTTCTATGACCAAAGAAAATGATTCTGTAGGTACTCAGATACAGTACTTGGCCTTCCAGACCTAGAATTTATATGAGCTTTCTTTAAAATGGGCAAAGCTTCTTCTGTTATATCATTTACTTCAAGAGCAAAGAAAAAAGCTCAAGGCATTGGCTTTGCATTTTTTAATCATAAGACACAGGTACAGGACAGTTAAATGAGAGCTTCAAGAGCCTTTCATGCTGCAGAATGGCAGGGAAGGAACTTACCTACACTCAGACCAGTTTGCACTATGGTAGTCATTTTCCATGGGTCAGGTAGTCAAGCAATAAYTAGGTGTGACTAAGTATGAGAGCCTGTTTCTGCTGTCTTACCTCAGAAAGTGTTCAGGTGAATTCACACAGTGATACAAAAAGAACGGGGCCATATTTAGGAATGTTTGCTGAAGGGATCCCAAAGTTGTTTGAAATACTGATTAATGAATAAGCTACCCTGTGCTTAAAGGCTGAAGGGCCAACTTCACTCCCCTCACTGGGATGGTGGATGTACCTGGTACTGCCATCACAGCCATGACTGTAGCTAACTAACACTGCTGCTGGTCTCCCGTGAGCCCCAGTAACATGGAGCTCAGCACCGGCTGCTAAATCTGTGTGGAAAAAAGTGTTAAATCAGGCAGCAATAAACCTCATGTTGTCAGGGCTAGGACTGTTACTATATGTGATCAACTCATTTAAACTCTTGTGATTGTAATGTACACATGCCTTTGTTTTTTCACCATGCTCAGCAATCCAAGATCAGAAATTATGCAGTCAGGAGCAAGAAACTTCCAACAGTGCTTCTGACCACACACCATGAWCCCAAACTGACCATTTGACCAGCACGGACAGATGGAAAATTCACCCTAAAACACCAGATGAYGGTTGATGCTCTGAACAAGACTCAGTTATTTTATATTTCCACCTAGCCTCTGACATCAGCTGGCAGACAGGCAAAACAAGCTCCTGTTCACAGGGAACAAAATGACAAAGAGAAAAATGTAGTGTAGGGAGGTGCCCACATCCTCTGTCACCATTCAAGAACAGCACTTCCTTGTGATAGCTTATACAAACATATAGGAAAAGAACACATATTTTTCCTGAAAACCTTATGACCTAAAAAGCCAAGACAAAGACAGGGAGAATAAAAAGATGCAGAGAGAGGTGAAGTGATTTACGCAAGGAAGTAGTAACAGTGTTCCCAACGTATTTTAAGCTTGTTGGTTTTGGTTTAGACCAGAGGAAACACTTGTATGCCCATAGCTTGCCCCTTTTCTGGTCTAATAAAATATATTTGTAGACTTTTTCATATAAACCTTGCTCTAACCAAAGAGCTAAAACAATCCAGCAAGGTCAGGCAGGGATCAAAAACATTTTTGGCTTACAATCTAACACCATTTCCATAGCTTCCCACATTAGTCAAGTGTCTTTTAAGACCCTGGAGAGGTACTACCCAGGGATGAATTTATAGTGGGACTTGGACCTTTTTTTCAAACAAAACTAACTGTTCAAGGGACTCTGGGTGTAGGGGCAGTGGTTGTTTACAAGTGTTAGTATCGYCTGAATTGTAGTGAAACGTATGCCTAAAACTACCCAAAACAAAAGGAGTCAATCGTGGACATAAGAGAAAGCAGAGCCAAGCTCTCATGTGAGAAGCAAATACGTTAGTACAACACATTCAAAGCAGTCAGTGATTACATCTGATTTCAGCCCAGGCTTTCTCTCCCTGCTGTAGCGCATGATGGTCCCGCAGCTACTGTAGTGACGGAGATTGTGTAGGCACACTTTAAACCAGACAGCCTGGGCACTTGTTGGCATCGYAACCACAGCGGTACAGAGCTCAGCATGAGCTAATCTCCTTAGCATTTACCCGGCTTCTCAGGTGGGTTTTACAGCAAACTGTGCTCCTTGATCTAGCAGGGTTAAGCTATCAGCAGCAGGGAAACTGGTTTAAAGCTAGCTTAGCTATATCCCCTTGTACTGTCATCATTGCTTCAAAGGGGCAACTTGAGACAAGCTTGACTGCAGAAGGTGTTCAGCAAAGTCCTGTGAAAATCGGAGACCTTTCCAAAGCTCCAAATCAGCTCTCAAAAACCTGGAGTATTGCAAAAAAACAAGTTAGGACCCCAATAAGCAAGAGAAATATACAGGGAAATCGCTAGTGAGATGTTGTGGAATTTGTTTAAAGCACAACAGTACAAAACCCCAAAATTGTCATGCATGACAACCATAAACTAACAGCAACAGAAGAATTGAACCATCCAGACAGAAACTATGACATACTGCAAATGTAAATGCATAGTAAATGCAAGGATTAAATCAATGAATCAATAACTTTGTGGGTTACTTTGCACAGCCTAAAGAAAAACGAGAACAATAAGAAGAAATCACTACATTTACTTTTAAGTAATACTTGGGGATAGAGCTGGTTAGACAGGTATCCATAATTAGGCCAGCTCTCTAATTAAGAGCCCATTAAGCCTTGCTAGCAGAAATACAAGACTGGTAATCTAACACAGTGAGTTTTGCAAGAATTGCTGGATAAAAATCAAATTAAGGCAACCATCATTGGTGAAAAGGGGATTCCCAGGGAAAATAGTTTTTTGGGGTGGTTTTTTCATTGCTGTTTTTTGAACGCAGGAGAACCAACACACTTCGGARGGGGGAAGCCTATCAAGTGATCACGACAAGTACCACTGGCTCAGAGGACAACATTGTGTTGATATGCTGTATATTACCTTTTGTTTTATGAGCCAGTTTAAAAGAAGCTTTGCACAARATGCTTTAGGTTCTACACTGAATTAGGATTGATTTGTTTAATGGCCACAGCAGAGCAGGAAAAAAGAATGAGTCAGACAAATGGAGGATCACACAACCAGAATTACATTTTACAATACCATTTTGTACCCATAAAGTACTCCAACTTGCAGGCAATGCCAGTATTAGGTTTCAATTGATTTTTACATGCTGACATGCCACTTAGCTACTAAGGGCACCAGACTGCACTGTACCAGACATATTCCCCTATGTGAGATTTGTAATGGTCCCAATTAAGTGAACTGTACTGCATAGAAAACTTCTGAGAAGTCATCACAAATAACCCATAAGCCAGAAGACTTGAATAGTAAAGATGATCTTTTCAAGATCACTCACTATGAGACATTAATTTACAACAAATCATAATTCTAGCATCATTAAGGAACAAACATTCAGTAGGGACAACTAACTCACTTCATCTGACAAGCCACAAAAAAACACCAAAATTCTGGAATACATTTCCACATTCTCTCCTAAATCCYGTTAAGTAGCTCGGTTTTACAGGACAACTGGAAAATCAAAATATTCAAGGGCATGAAAGAAAATAATTAATTTTTAAAAGAGGAAGGCAGAAGAGAGCTTCTCTTTTAAAAGAAAAGTTAGACAAAAAGGAAGCTGGACAAAGCCGAGTTTACTTTGTTGTGTTCCACAGAGACTGGCTGCAGTCTTTCAACATCATCTCCTCTGTTTTGGGATTAAAAGGAGGAAAAAGTAAGCAAGCACAATTCTTTCAGGCAAGTGATGTTTGTTCAGCATTTAGAAAGACTGCATCAGATAGGATCTGGCTTCTATAGATCCAAATAAATGTCTTAAGAATGAAATTTTATTCCTGCAACCTCATGGCAAAAGG
Source organism: Oceanodroma leucorhoa (assembly GCA_030449065.1). NCBI lineage: Eukaryota > Metazoa > Chordata > Aves > Procellariiformes > Oceanodroma > Oceanodroma leucorhoa. The sequence continues at coordinate 5,285,475 of JASVER010000046.1, read as the reverse complement.
GAAAAAGCTGGCAAAAGGAAAATGCACCCTTAAAAAAAAACTTTGCCTGGGGATCTTGTTTGAGACATTGGAAGCTTTATCACTATCTTTAGGGAAACCACCATCCTGTGGCATGAAAGCAGGACTCTGTACTGCTCTGAGAACATATTAGAAGACCACAGTCAAAGCATTTCCTACGACTGAGATGACACAGAGCATGCTGGAGGGATTGTAAGGACTACAGTGGAGGAAGGTACAGGGAGGATATGTGATAGACAAGAGTATAAGTAAAAGTGACATATAAAGATGTTCACAATGGAAATTTATACTAGCTAGCAAAGGTACCTCTACACCTATGCTACTACGTTCATATTAAAACAGAAAAAGAGCTGGAGACTACACATTTAAATAAATTTACATAGAGTACTTCAGCAAGTTTTCTCATAAGCAGCTACGCAGTTTTGTTTGTGGTTTTAATCTGATTGTCCAGACAACCCACATCCTTCTAGCAATACATATAAGTATGGCTTAGGTAGTTCYGATCTTTCAAAAAGGTCCCAGAATTCACAGTGTTAAAACACTGCAGAATGACCAGAAGACCTCTGCCAGCAGTCCTAAATACAAGAATGAAACCTTATCGTTATTGAGGCAGCTGTGTAAAACTTTTACCTGATGCACAGAGAAGCTCTTAATGAATGGCCAGGTGTTTTCATTTTCAGCTCATTAGAGGAGCTTTCTCTTTCCACACTAGAGCTTTGCTAATGGCTTGTCAAACCGGAGTGTTATTCTTGGATATTGCATCAACAGTAGCCCTTCTATAGATCATTGCTTCTATAAAATACATCAAAACAAAGAGTTTTCACATTGACTAGCCCTAATACGCCTATGTTATTTTTGATACTCGGTTTGAGATCAGTCAGAGAGTTCCAGAGGAAACTGTCTATCACTTTCTAAAGAATGGGTTTTCTTCTGATCTGTTCAGTTGGGCTTGTAAGTGTTTATACCTGGAGTCACTTACAAAAAATTGTCATCCCAAATTTTCAAGAATGGGTGCCTACGGAAAGGACCTACCCATATTAACAGACCTAGCTGAGCAAATCTAGGAACTTTGTTGTTAATTCCTCAGACACAAAGAAAATTCACCCTTCTACAGGGGYAGAGTGACCAATGAACACCAGCTGCACCTCTGAGAGGAGGATGCATGGTCCACACTCCTGGATTAGTCTCATTGCTGAAATGTCTCTYGCAGCTAAAGAAGACGAGAGGAAAACAAGGAGATAGGATTTGCAGTTGTGGCAACAATTTAATAATTTAACACCTGTTCACTGGAAACTAGACAGTAGAGGCATTTGTTTTGCTGAGGCCACTGCATAGCCATCTGAATGTAAAGACTTTTTACCCCCTCTGACTTGGGTCTGGTATAAACAGGTGGCCTAGMACTGAATGGCTCTGCTTTACATTAACAAGCCTTTGAAACATATAGATGCCTCACACCTGCATTTCCTTTCACTAAGTGGTAATTCCTTACTGTGAGCATTTGCATTCACAGTGGCATTTATTTATGATAACAAAGGTGTCACAGAAGATTAAAGAATTTTTTACCTGGAGATGTTTAGAGAGATAGTAGCAGAGTTATTTTTACTTAAAAGAAATTCTAAAAATACATTAGAAAAAAAGAAACAACAATCTAAAAAAAAAATCATTTTCCAATAATGAAAGGAAAAAATCGCTCCATAACTACACATGCCTTTCTTACAAAAGAGTGGTGAGACTGTTCACTGCTATTTCCTAGGCAACAATTGTATAAACAGAAATAAATCCCACTGAATTCTTGTGAATTAGGCTTAAAAAATAGATTAAACATGAATATAATCCATAGCATAAGTCACACAGGAGTAAAACTGGAGTGCAAAAACTGAAGGAATTAATAAGGTGTTCTTAGTACTTGATAAGGTGCAGCTGACAGCAGCCCTTAGCAACTTAAAGGGAAAAGGAAGGGTTTTTCCTTCCACTCAGTCCCCTTCAAATATACTTGCTGCAGAAAGTGGGACTTGTTAACCTTATAACACTGACATTTGAAAAGTASAGATAATTATAAACAAGGTGAGCAAACCTTACCAAGCAAATGAGTTTAAGTGGAATACTTATAAGGTCTTTTTCTTTTCTTTTCTTTTTTAAAGAGCTAAATATGTGCTAGACAACTTTAATGAGGCAGCGCAGACAGGAATTATCTCAAAAGACATTCAGCCAGAGATAACACTATCCAATTTCTGTTTGGTTCAAGATTTCATTTACAGTAGCAAACACTTATCCTGTTTGATTAAAAGAAACATTCATATAAGGAACATGAGGTTCTTGAATATGAATTTAAATATAACAGCCTAAGAAAGCAGTTAAGATTAAGAATGGATTGTAATTCTAAATGAAATTATCTGCAATCCCTACACTTCAGAAAGTTCAATAGCTGTACAGATATAACAAGCTTTGAATTCAAGGTATCATATCTCAGCTCATGTAATCTGTTCAGATCAATTGATAGGATGGCAGTAACTGTGTGTGTATAAGGAGCCTATACTTATTCATGCTGGAGTTGTTGCTGAAGCCTTCAGCTGCATCTGTGGTTATATGACTCCTTCCACCACAAGACAGCATGCAGTGCTGTTTTGTTGGGTTTTTTTTTTTTTTTACACTAGCTGGATAAGCCTGGGCAATGCTAAAAGCAAAATATGTTTCTACTCTGAAATAGCTCAGTAGATTTGCTCTGTCAATATTCAGCCAGATTTTGTCACTTTGATACCAGTTTCTCAGACTTCACTAATATTAAGATGTAAAGCTTTAATTTCTTGTTTACTTCCAAGCACGTCAAGATCAGGAAGGTGATTGGGAACAGCCAGATGGAGTTATCAAGAACGAATCGTGCTTCACCAACCTGATTGCCTTCTACCAGTCATCTACCAGTTGTGATGACTGGTAGTGTGGATGAAGGGAGAGCTGTGGATGTTGTTTATCTTGGCTTTAGCAAGGTCTTTGATGTGTTTTTCCACAGCAGCTTTATAGCCAAATTAGGGAAATATAGACTAGAAAACCAAACAGTAAATAGGGTTGAAAATTGGCTGGACAGCTTGGCTCARAGGTTCACCACCAGGGTCAGTAGTACAAATTCCAACTAGTGGCCAGTAACTAGTGGCATCCCTCAGGGACCAGCACTGGAACCAATAATATTTAGCGGACTATAGGACAGAAAGCACTCTCAGCAAGTTTGCAAATAACACCAAACTGGGAAGAACAGTAAAATACACTGGAGGGCAAGGCTGCAATTCAGAAGTACCTCAATAGGCTGGAGAATCTCACCAAGTTCAATAAAATCAAAAGCAAAGCCCTGCACCTGGGATAGGACAGCCCGCTGCATGGGCTTACAGGATGGTGAATGACTGGTCGGGGAGTAGCTTTACTGAAAAAGACTTTTGGGTCCTGGTGGACAAATTCAACATGAGCCAGCAATGGGCCCTTGAAGGCCAACAGCATCCTGGGCTAGTGGAAGAGCAACCAGCAGGTCCACAGGGGTGATACTTCACTTCTGCTTGGCACTTGTGAGACCACATCTGGAGCACTGTGCAGTTTTGGGCTCCCCAGTACAAGAAAGACATTGACGTACCGGAGCAAGTCCAGCAGAGGACAACCAGGATGGTCCAGGGGCTGAAGCATATGAGGACAAACTGAGACAGCTGGGTTTGTTAAGCCCASAGAGAAGACAGGTCAAGGAACATAGTGCAGTCTACAGCTATTTAATGGCAGGGTGAAGAGAAGACAGACTCTTCTCAAAGATGCACAGTGGAAAGATGAGAGGCACCAGGGRCAAGTTGGAACACAGGAAATTCTGATTAGACACAAGTAAAATGGGTAGTCAGACACTGGAACAGGCACCCAGAGAGGTTGCGGGAACTCCATCCTTGGAGTTACTCAAATCTCAACTGAGCAACCTTGTCTAGCTGACACTTTTTTGAGTAAGGACTGGACCAGCTGGCCTCCAGAAGACCCTCCAAACTACATGATGACTAGGATTCTGTGATTCTAGCTCTGCTGATTCAACAAACATAAAAGAGGTAAATGAGGTACCTCTCTGCGGATCTCGCATGTGCCTCTGTGTTTCCACTTAAATGATCTACAGACCTGGTTTTTATAAAATTCTGGTTAGTTTTACCCTTAGAAATGGACTCTGTCTACTGAAATGATCATTGGATCCTCTTTGGTATGCTTATCTTATCATGTGGTATATATCTTCTTACTGCTGGCTCCTAACCCTATTGAGTAGAAAGGTACCAAACCACCATCCCATCATAAGAATGAGGAAGACTAATATGAAAACATTCAGGGATGCTCCCAGGATCACACAAGACGTTTTTGGGAGACCTGGGAATTCCACATGTGCTCCCTGAATCTTAGGGTAACCCTAAACTTTAAGGTGTTCTTTCTTTGTCCTGAAGGAAGCAGACATAATTTTACRAAGGTAAAGCAACTTCTGAAAAACTCATAGCTCTCTCAAATTACCCAAGAAGAGTTAATTTGGTGGCAGATTATTGCAGATGGCAGCATGTGATTGCCATGGTCAGGGTGCAGGGCTAGAAAATGGAATGTAGGAATAAAAGTAATGCATAAGCAAAGTGAAACAAGTGCCATATGACACTGCAAATTTGGAAAGTCCCCATACTATACTTTTATAGAACCAATTTCCAGAGTCTAGCCTCATTTTAAGCATTATATGTTCAATCAGCCAACCAGTCAAGGGTGCCGTGGACTGAGTGTAACTGTTTTAAAACAGGAGCCGTTGTTTTTAATTCTGCCTTTCAGTGGGATGAGCTGGCCTAGCCAAATGCACACATTGCACCATGCATGAGGCCGCATCCCTTTCACTACAAAAGATAATGTGAAAAACTCTTTAACAYATAATACAATAAGCTTCTAGCTGTTAATTAACAATGATAAATGTTTTGAGTCCATTACCTGGAATATATTATCCCCACCCTCCAATTCCCACAATAAATTAAAAACTGAATCTATTTGAATTGTATGTTGTGTGGGGAGAAATTTCAAAATCAGCAAAGTGTGACTGTATTGTAAAGTTAAATGTGTAGGTAGTTCTCATCTTAAAGTTTCATGGGCTTGCAAAGATTAGATAATATGTCAGGACAGATAGGAGTGGATTGGGAATCCTATTTGCAGTTCTTCTCCAGTAGGCTCACTTCCCAGGCTGACCTGCTAATAAAGGCAACCCCTGGACCATGGAGAGACCTACTGAAGCAGAGCAAGGTGTAATGGCCGGATGCAGTATTAATACCAATTGTGAATTACATGTTATTTAGGCCAAGCAGTAATATAGAAAATGATATTTCTAGTGCTAGCTAAATGAGGAGAGAGGAAGGAAATTGCTGACTTTAATCATGACTCGGTACGCTGGAGGAATATTTCTCTTCCTATGAACAACAGGRAAAAATATACATTTCTCACTTAAACTTATTGATATGTAAAAGGCAGACCAAGATCTCAATAAATGTCAGGGTGATACATCAAAGACTGGTGAATTATTTCAAATAAGATGATGTTTTACTAGGAATTCATGTAAAGCAAGACAGGGACAAGGAATGGTGGGAAGTGGAACCAGGACAAGGACAAAGCTTAGAGCTGTATTCTCATATAAATACCTCTAGCATCTTTAAACCATATGTACCAAGTATGTGTGATATTAAGGTTAGACATCAGTGTGGGGGCTTGTAATGAGTCCCCTGGCATTTATAGAGGGACCTGGCCTGTCCAACTGGTGGTTGGAAGCAAATGAAACATCATAAAACAAGGCAATTCACCTTAGTATACTTTAGTGCTTCACTTCACCCAGGAAACATAACACTGCTCTAAAGAGTATGGTCTTTGTACTATGCAGTATTAGTAAACTTACAAGACTTTGTCCATGTACAAAAAGGAATTTGCACAAGACATTTATGAAAAAATATTTTCAGCTCTAAGCAAGCAAGATAGCAGAAAAGCTATGGGATAAAGATTTGAAAGAGTGCACAAAGCAGCAAAAGCTATAAAATCCTAGTTAATATACATGAGAAAATAATTAGTATRCATTGAAGCCTTGGGAAGAAAGCAGATGCACAAGCATTTTTACTGTAGATAAATGCAGTGTGGCTGCTGCTGAATATAAAATACAGAAGACAACTTTTTTCTTATTATTCTTCGTCATGCTTGATGATCTTGCAGCAGTTTGGGATGGTAATTAAGTAGCRAACTCATGGAAATTAATGTTTTACCTAGTCCATTTAATCTCATTTCCAGGATGTAACTGTATCRGTTGGAATCAAGTATCCCTGTTGTATCCCTGTTGTCTGAAGGATACTATTACTATATGCTGAGAAAAGACGCAGACATAATAATTCTCCACATTTAGGATATGAGAAAATTGTGGGAAGGGTGTGGAGAGGTTCTGCACTAAAGACCACTAACCAGCTCTGGCAGTCATCAKCATCATTATAAAAACCAATAATAATAATTTCCTTTGCTTTCCCTGCTTTCCTTGCTTTTACTGCTCCATTGTACACAYTGTTCACTAGCACTCTTTTGAGGATGGTTCGAGATCTCACAGTCTTCCAGACTTTTGAAAGAAAAATGGATAAATAGCACCACAAAAACATATGGAGAAGATAATTTCCTTTCTCATTCCCAGAAAATTAATGTGCAGACTACACCAGGAATAGATATTCTGAGGAACTGCTGACATCCTGGTATTTGAGCTTACTGTAGGTATTCACAGTATCTGGAGTCAAATATAATCTTTCCCACACTCTTCACTGTAACTATTGGATCTATTACTAAAAAGTGGCTAAGCCATAGTAGCTTTCTTCTTCTCTGGCATTTATGGCATAGAACATCCCAAGCAGAAACAGGATTTGGCTTGTTTCAAGATTTGAAGTGCAAGAAATTCATTGTGTGCTCTAGTAGTGGGAAATTTTAAAAGTAGGTATACATCCAAAGATGCAGCCTATGACACAATGAAATACTCAAGAACTATTTAAGGCTGACTTTTCTGATACATAGCATAAAAGGGGATTAAAGATTTGGTCTGTTCTTTGTCATTGTTGAAGAGACACTAAAGAGAAAGCAAATTTAGAGCCAGACTGTAACCTACACTAGCAATTACAGTGATTGTTTTTATATCGTTTGCAAGCGCTTATGTTTGAACCCCAAATTAAGTCTTGAGGCAAGGGGCTTTCATTGACTCACTTCTTGTCTGATGAGGCTGTCCAGCATCTGGCACATCAAGAGCTCAGCTTTCCCCCTGCATGTCTGATGGCACTGTGCTGGAAGAAAGGTACAAGCCAGCAGAGGCAGAGGGCTTCTGTGTGGAGAAAAGAAAGTGATAACATGCAGTTCTCTGAAAGGCTGTATAAATTGGGCCATATTWCTAATTCCTTAGCAGCCCTGGCAAGCGGAGCAGCATCAGAATCTGAATAGAGGACATATTGCCCTGTCTTCCTGTGAAAAGCTTTGCCAGTGCCACCCACAGTCCCTGAAAACCAGCTCTGAAACGCAATCACTCGTCTTGCCAAAAGCATTCTTTTCTCTGCAGTAGTCCAAACCTTCCTTCTCTCTCTCCTTGTCATTAAGTGAACATTACAAGCCCATTCAGCACTTTCTATTGTTCCCAGAAGCACGTTTCTACTACTGAGTTATACAACAGAAGAAGTACAAGCAGCCACATGTTCATCAACCRTCTTAATTTACACTCCCTCCAAAAATAGCAAATTTCTGAAAGCTCATCAGTTTCTAAAATAAATTACACATCACTTCTGACATATCAAAATTGAAACAAAGCTCAGCAGRACTCATCAATTCTCAGCAAAGACTAAATAGCATAGTGAGAGTTCTAATGCCTGTTTAAAGGGTTTTTAAAAATACACATACGAACACCTCGAACTGACATATTTCATCACACGTAACTAAAGGCAAACTGCAGTTGTCAAAATCAGAGAACAAAGAACATCTTTGTGATATACTAATATTTTGTGATAAATTTGCCACTAGCACACATTATATCTATCTTATCTTTCTGATATTTCAGGCCAAATTGTACCATATAGGAGCTGAGCTCCACTGTCATTCTTTGTGCCCCTTCAAGTATCAGCAGAAATCTGTCCTGCTGCTCTGGGGTACAGGGAATTTTTCAGTTTCTTGAAATAAAGTGAAAAGGGGGGAAAGAGGAAAAGAGCTATCTCACGGTCTTTGTGCATGTATTGCAAAGAAGAATCTGCAATTTTGATTCAAGATACTGCCTGTCAGAATCAGATGCAACTGGAAGTGAAGTTCAGTAGCTCTTCCAAATGTTACCTACTCTTTGCATTTTCTCTTTTTAAAAAAACAATCTACCTTAAAGTATCAATGGAATAAAAAGATACAGATCACATATTTAAAATCAGTGTCTCCACAGAGTCAGTGTCCATTCCCCATTGTCTATACTTTGACATGAGAGGTCTCTATTTTCCTTCAGTTTTAGAGTTAACTTTAGACTCTTCAAACACTGATGGAGGAGGCTGAGAAGAGAACATTTCTGCCTGATGGAGATGTTCCAACCAGAGTCAGTCATAGGAACAAAGGATACCCCTTTTGACGTCCCTCATCTCTTTCCTGGCATCCRGTGCTTGATTTTCTGAAAAGGATGTTTTTCTCTTCAACTATACCCCTGAATGCTGCTACTCTAAGGCACAACCCATTGGGTACAATTCGGATTAGCATTTAAGGTTACAGTAATTTGGGGGTTACACCCATAACTATGAAGTGTCTTTCTAAGATGGTGGAAAAAATTCCATCTAGCATCTAACCACTTCTGCTCAAATTTTAGTTTTTTAAGCCCATAATCTATAGGCAGCCCTGAAAGTCAAGGTGGGAGGATATATGCATGCACATGCCTCTATGGGCACACACAGACTGGATGTAACCCCTCCTGCCTGGGATGATCTGTTAAACTAAAGTTTGTAGTTTTGTTCTATGTGATTAGGTTTGTAGAAGAAAAGGCTAGGAAGCAGCTACGGTTCATTTGGGCCAGACAGAAAATATTCTTTGCTTTGGTCCAGGGTTGTGTAACCAATTCACATTGATTGTGCAACTTATACTTCACAGATGTAAGCTGTTCTAAAACCCCTGAAGTCAAAAGAAATCTTTCCATTGACTTTAGTGGCTTTGAATCCAGTTCATACTCTACAGTACAATCTGTATTTCCCCATCAGATCAATAAAACACAGAACAAAATATTCACTATGTAGTGYAATCCATCCTGCTCCAGCTCTGTAGCAGACAAATGAGATGCCCTTTATTGAAGTTCACAATGAATAAATGAGACTTTCTGCAAGTTTTATATGTTCATCAATGTTCATTACTTCTCAATTGATTTTCTAAGGTCTGAAATATTCTTCTACCTGCATTTAATATATGCCCTTACTTTAGTTTCTTTGACTGCAATTGAAAATCTCCTGGCTCTGATTCCAGGCTGAAAGTTCCCTATTTTTTTATGACTATAAGATGAAACAATGTTAATTGCATCCTTCACTAAAGAAGGGTGGATACCTTATAATTTATCAAGAATTTATAGGCCAATGAATGAGTTTACTGAATCGAATATCTCCAGCAATGAAAAATTTCAAATTAATATTACAGAATATTCACAGAAAACAAAACTTGAATCCAACCCTAGGGCTGCATTTTAGAAATCCCTTTCTATGAATTATGTGCATTGAATCAGGGAATGAAAATGGCAGCACTGTCGGTCACACAGATAATTTAATTTATCTTGAAATTTCAAAGCCAAACATTCAGGATGGCTATCTGACTTGCGCTCTTCAGACCAACATTTAGTCACAAGAATTATTAATTAATTATTTTGAAAGATGAACTAGTTTCCACATTTCCATCCACTGTAGAGTTTGTGGAGATCACTAATGCAACAGGKTATCAGTAAAGAAAATGACAGGTTTCCATATGAAGTATGTGAAGCTTTCAGGAGAGCAGGTGGTAGCCTCCAGACAGTTAAGAAAGTCACCACAGGTCTCCAAAGGTGGGGCTCGCAGCCGTTCCTGCCACAAGTTGAAATATCTGCAGGCATCTTACAAACTCCCAGTGCTGCTGCTTGCCGAGGGCTGTGTTTCAGCCAGTTGCTCTCCCGGGGGTGCAAAAATTTCTCCTGAGGGAACTACCTGTGAAACACCGGGCTCCTCATCCAGCTGTATGCTGCCGCTCCTGGTCCTCCTTTCATTTGGCTGTGACAAAGCTCAAATCTTTAAGACACTAGGGATGTGTTTTCACACTGACTTCAGGCCTTGACTTATCCTAAACAGGAGTTCTGCTGATATCTAATGACTGTGGGTTTCATCCTCTCTGGGATTAGGTGCCATGGCATCTCAAGTGCACAACAGCACTGATGYGAAAATGTGGGCACATGGGAAGGTGACTGAACACGTGGCCACTGCTTGATGGCAACTGACCCTTTGGCAGCAAATGAAGATTTAAGCTGATCAYGAGACTACAAGCAAGAAAGATGTTGCAAGGTTGAGCCAAAGCCACTGGGAGCAATGCAGAGGCTGGAGGTACTGCTCAAATGGAATTTTAGCAATTGCTGCAGAAATTATTGGAGGAGCCTCCTGGGCCTGTTAGCAGGTCAGGCTATATCAGAATAGCTGATTCTTGCTTTAGACTCTCTGATTTTTGCTTTTTAAYGTTTTCCAGGGCTTCTGATTCATCTGGCCTGGAAAGCAGATATTATTTGGGACTGGCAACAGCTGCCATGAAGAGAATATCTGCTTTCTTCAGTAAGGGGTCGCAATACAGAGACTGAGGGTGTGATAATGTCATGCATCGGCTGCAGCAATGCAGCTGGTGCCATTTCTCCCCTGCCTCCTTGCTGGTGTTGCTCACCCCTGCTGATCTGTTGCTGAAATGGTCTGGGCTGAGAACACTCACTTCCCAACCGCTTCATTGTGTAGAAGATCACTTCAATGACTCAAATTCATCGTGCAGCCCTGGAAAAATATTGTATTAGAACAACTGAGGCTGTGGACATGGGTATGGTGAGCAGGAACAAGAAGCCAGAGGTAAGGGGAGAACTGTATGTCATTACACCTTTGGAAACAAAATCTGCCTCAAGAAATCAAGGAAGACCAAGAGGCCCATTTTATATATTTTCTCTCTTAGCCTGAAAGCAATTTTTCTATCCAGATGGTAACTAATTAATACCAAGTAAATGTCAATAAAGGTAGATAAAATGCCTTTTGGAGCAGTCAATCCACACCCAAGTCACCCTTTTCTCTTCATTCAACACTGCTCTACTTAGAGAGCAAATCTCACTGCAATCTTAATTATGAAGCTTTGACTGGAAACTCCACAGTATAGAGGGACTGGAAATTTTCAGGGGCTGGCCTTTGGTGTTGGCTCAGTGTTAGCACACTGGAGTCCTAGTCTCAGTTGGAATTSCTAGCTATAATGAATATACAAGTAACTGTAAAAATATTAATTTCAGTAATAATAGTACCCTTATTCTGACTGACCTCAATCTAAGAATACAAGTCCCAGAGATACCAGAGGAAAATTTAAACACTCTTTTTTAAACAGTGCTGTATTGTCCTGAAAATAGACTCACATAGATACTAAAAATACATTCAGCATAAGGCTGTGGCATAATGGTCAACAGTTCGTAGCATTGCTTTGTGAATAATTTTAGCTATGCTGCTGACTCCTAAAAGTGAAATCAAATTAATTTTAATTTTACTTCATTTTGCTTGGAAAGATTTTTCAATATAAGGTTTGGGATTTTTCTTTTTTTTCTTTTTTTTTTTTTTTTTTCAAAGCACTGCTGTTTCAGGTTTTGCTGGCAAATAGTGCTGAACTCATTCAGTCTGTTTGCCAGAGTTAAGGTCACTGCCGCTTTAGTTTTACAAAGAACACCATTTTTCTGTTTCTCTGTTAATCTTGGCCTGAAAAGACCACACATTACCCTTCCCAATTGAACAGTTTAGCCTTTGTTCCTTTGTTTGGGTTATACTATTAATCTGCTAGGTCGATAGCAAAAATGTGTGAACTGCTAGTGTGCCAGATGATTGACAGGCAATTAGCAGCTTCCAGAGAACCATGGTTTGGATTCTGCAGATATGTGACTGCACTGGGAAGCAGAGGCTGCTGATCTGACTTTTTTGTAAACTTTTGCTGCAATACTAAAAATGGGATCTTTAAAAGAACTAGTGTAACTATTCTCAGGAGCTTCAGCTGCTGGAGGCTCACAAAATTGAATCAGAGGTGTGAAGATCTTTCCTGTAAGCAAATAATTAGCCTGTATCTATTCAGATCTCTCAGAAAATACGGTTTGCAAAGCAGCGTTAGCTTTAAACTTTWCCTGATGAGCAAGAAAACTCCTCACTGAAATACAAATTCGAGAAAACATTCTTCTCCAATTGTCAGTTTTTGTGGAGATGTGTAGCCCACGAACAATAAAATTTTCAGCTTGCTAGTTTTTTGTGAGGTTCTCATTTTTCTCTTCCTGTTCTTAATTTCTTACTAAGATGGACACCTACTTTGTCTTCTGTTGAGCTCTGCTAAAAAGTAATAGYGTGAACAGCATCCTAGAATGGTGTCCCTATACTCTCCATTGATATATATTCTGATTTTTTAAGTTTATACATTGAAAGCATGTATGTGTGTTTGATGGTATTCCATTTCYCTGTATATAGAATAAGTCTACGATATGAGAGTTACATATCCTTCCCTGCCAACATTATAATATATTTTATTTACTGAGAAGATTTTGCCTGTGCAAAAAGCTTCATCATCTTCAGTGTGTGACTGTAGGTCATTTATGACAGACACACGTGCACCAGAGCACTGCTCACTTAGAGACAATTTCTACATTTTTTAATGAGGTTGGGGCTTGGTCAGCTACCACCAGGATAGCTGGTTACACCTTTACTTATTCATGTTTTATGCACAGAAATCTTGACAGCCTCAAGCGGGGAAAAAATCAGATACTGCTTGGTTCACAGTTGCTTTGACAGTGTGAGAGTATCTGGCCAAAGCCCTTCAGTAGAAGCGGTGCCGGACTGCACCCCCCTCTGATTTGCAGAGTCGGTGCCCATAGACACAAACACAGGTCTGAGTATAACTGCAGGGAAAGAGGAAGAATTTGTAAGAAAATTGAAATGGCTCCCTCCCAGCCCCCCTTCTCACATCTGCTGCAAAGACTTCTTTTGTATAGGCACAGAACAGTCAAAATCTTGGGGGTTTAGCTTTTGTCCAAGAGACTCAAGAATGGCAAGCTGCAAATAGCATCAAATGCACTTTGCCAGGATGAAGGYGTGAGCTGAGTGTAGTTTGGATTTGCACCTTCAGTTCCCAAGAAACTGGCATTTTAAAACCTGAGGCCCAAACCACCATGTTGTCACACTCTTACAGCTTTAAAAACAGCCATAAAAATAAGCATGTTAGAATTACAAGATGTTTGGAAGGGAGTATAMTGGCATCGCACTTCAGTCAGGTAAGGGTTGCTTTCAAACAAATGGAGTGCAATCTGTTCACACTTRCGCTTCTTAGCTTCTCTTTGCCTGTTCATTTTGCAAGTTGCATGTTATGTTTTATGTTAAAATGTCCATGTGTTAATAAATTCAGGATAATTCAATAGTTTTTCTTTTAATCCAACAGCTGCAAAGCTTTTCAGATGTTCTGCAGTGAAATAATTTTCTCCAGCTAGGGCTTCTTATTTCATTACATGAATCCCTTTTGGCTTCCCCTCAAGCAAATTTTATTGATGTAGGAGTTTAAGTTGCTTCCAATTAGGCCTTGGAAATTAGGTATTCTAAACATTTCCATTAGAAATTCTTTATATTAGTTTAACAAGTACTTTATTATACAGCTTTACAGCAGGCGTACTTACTTCAAAAGATGATAACCAGGACAAATCCTGAAATAAATGTTCCTTTTCTTGTAGCATCAAGGGAAGAAATGGGAACAGATAGAAACAAAGCTTGTGTGTACAGGAAAGAAGGGCCATATTTCTGTTGCTATTCATTTCACTTTTTCTCAGACATTTTCATTACTGAGCTATCAGCTGATAGAGCTGAAATTAGTCCCCCCCCAGTCCTGTTATTCCAAGATAAGTATAATGTTCAGCCTTGCTTTCCTATTCTCTTAAATTCCATGTGGCTCAAATGTTTTAGCTTTCTTTTTCCTATTGATGAGAAAAATAGATAAGCAGTTAAAAGGGAAAAAAAGAAACCAAAACCTAAAACAGACATAGCAGATAAGAAATTATTTTAAGAGAGTTGAAGTTTCACAACCTAAATACATTTAAGTATCTTAAATAATTCTAATATTATAAAATTCTCTGAGAAAAAACRTGACTTGTTCTCAATGAAAAGAATTTAAGATAATGGCTCCGATTCTGCCCCTTGTGTTAGCCCTTAGAACAGCAACCTGGAGACAAAGGTATTTAGGCTCGCAGCAGCTCTGAGTCACTCAGAAAATATTCCTCTTACTTAGGAAGGCATTTATGAATCCATTCATCATTGTCATATAGCAAGGCTTGTCTGCTGCTGCAGAAACTCCTTTGTAGCATTGATTTATCTCAGTTACAGCTAGTTTCAYATTCACCAAGAGGCACAGCTGTCTGCATCTAATCTTGAACTGTGGCAGGAATGAGGACCCTCCCAAATCCCACCGTGTCCTGCCCAGCTTAAGTTTCATTGCACAGTGGGCCACTTCTCCCTTCAGGACAGGGTTTTAGTTACGGTGCACAGTACAGTATACAGAGATGCTCAGAAGGTACGTAGTGACCAAAGGCACGTRTAAGGGCAAAAGCATCTCAGGAAGCTTACATTTGGTGGGAACGTGTTTAGGGCTTCAGCTGATGAAAGCCTGCAAACCTGCTTTGCAGTCCAGCACCTCTCAGGGAGTTGAAACTAACTCTACAGGTCTTTTGGGAGTCTTGTAGTATTTGTCACCCTTGAAGCTTGGCTCTGGGTCTGTTTCTTCYGCAGGCGGGAAGGTCACTTACTTCTCCCAGGTGCCTCTCACCTTGACGTGGGRCAATGGGCTCCCTGTTTATCACTCACTCGTGCTCTTGCTCTCTCTTTGTTCATTTTACCCTGAACTCCAAAACCTTATCCACATCAAGTGTGCCTGGTCGACCCCAGGGAATGGCAGTCTCCTTTCAGAAGAGGATTAGATCCCATCCAGAGCACAAACRGTAAACAGACATCTCCTCTCCCTGCTGCCCTGTTGTACAACCTCTTCAGTGCGACATAACATACATGGTACCACTACAGTAACCACTATCAGATACACAGACCAGTTCTGCTGCCTGTCCCAAYACTCACACTTCAGGTGCTTTGGCCATATCACTCTTCAGCATCTTTGACAGAAAGGTGACTAATTATTACCTTCCCTTTCATAGGTGAGGGGGCGGAGGCTGAAAGGCAGAGGATCTGCAATGCAGTCGGGAATTGAACCCAACTCAGATAGTGTTCCTGAAACACAGAAGTCACCATTCATCTGTCCTAGGATATGCTGCTTCCACAAAGATGAACGCATCATCAGCGATTGCATGCCCCTGGCTCCCGTCCGCCATGAACACCTGCTGTCTAGCTGTGTGCATTTAGATATTCTCTTGCAGTGGCAGGCCTAACCTATTCATTCATTTATGTATCAAATCTTATAGTTCAATAGTATGATATCATGGGTCTGAAAAAGCAAAAGAAAATGGACCGAAAAAGGAAAGCAGGAGAAGTAAAATAAGCAATAGCAGAGATCGTTGAATATACTGTCTGTGATTTTGCTATTACAATTCAAAACTTAGTTGAATGCCTGTATTTCACTTACTAATAATTCATACATTCCTTACAGAAATTATGAGTTTCTATATACCAATCAAACCAGTCAGTCTAAGAGTAGGCAATGGCCTACTGGATTGCAGACCCATTTGGTTTATTGTGGGGGTACTATGTACAAACCATGCTCTTAATGAGACACTGAACTACTGTTTTCCACCCGGTTGCCTGCACCCAGTGTTTCTCCTCACAAATCAAAAAACTTGGTGTACGTATTAGCTGAACAAAAGAAAAATCACAAAATTCAGCCTCCCTGTAGGTTGCAATGCTTGTCGCATCAAATTCCAGACAAACAGTCGGCTTTTTTGGATACCTGAAAGTTTTAAAGTCCTCTTTGAAGCTACCGCCTGTTGGAAAAGCCCGAGAGTACTGCTTTCCATCAAGAGAGTGCCAGGAAGAGACTAACGCAGCAGAAAAACTTCTGTTATCTCCAAAATCCCACCACATCTATACATTTAACACAAAAAACGTCGACTTGGGAAGTACTCCTTCAAGGTACAGAAACAAGCAAGCATTACAACTCTTGCAGACCTCAAACCATTTGTTTCCACCAAGTGCTCTGTGGCTTGCTCATGTTCAAACTGCGCTTTGGTAGGAACAAACTTGGGCTCGTACACCATCTTCCACACATTTTATCTTGTTCACAACATGCCATACATCCAGCCACACTTCATCTGGTTCAGCAGCAGAGTGCATGCCTACTTTTATGGTGGATACCAAACATGTTATGAGATGCYGCTCAAGACCGTCAAGTCTGCTGGGACATCTTTGGTACACCGAGGGCACACCAGCTCATGCCAGGCCAGTGCTCCTATCATTCAGCGTGTTCAGATAGACAAGGCTTGAGTAAGCCATGCTCACCCTACACTTAATTTCTTCCCCTGGTAAGCCAGTGGCCCCTCTGACCTTGTGCCAACATGTAAGCACACAGATGACGTAAAATTTGGGCATTAAACCCAGGTCAAACCCTTGGGGAGTATGCCCCCTAAAGCCACACCCACTACAACCAGAATTTTAATGCAGATTTCAAGAAATACACCTGCCATCACCTCTGGCTTGCTCCCTCACTCCCCAGTGGCTGTGGGTTCATAGTTCCCTGTGAACTTCCTCCCTCATTGTTCTTGCAGTTAAAAAAAAAAAATCTTCAGACATCCCCCATATTCCCCCCACCCTGCCGCCCATCATACTCACTCCCTATTCTGAATTCCTTTTCTATTACTTGATTTCCACTCTGTGCACCCCACCCTCATGCCTGTATTCGCTCACTGAAATAGTGTGCTGAAGCCAAGGCTTCTGCCCTCAATTCTCCTATCGCTTTCTGCTGGCAGCCTCTTCTTCACGCTGCTGCCTGCTCACATGAGAGTACCCAGCGGTGCAGAGGATGACAGTACGTTATCAAACAGTAGAAACAACACAGTATCACACCTTCAGTGTTTTAAACGTGCTTTTCCATTTTTGCAACACCACGTTCCAGGTTCAAAAACAGTATCTGGTTTTTTTTTCAGGGTGAAAAGTAACCTGGCTTTCAGAATCAAAATAGAAAAAAATTATTAGTTATTGGAAATGTGAAAAAGAGATGTGCATATAAGGAATAAATTTCCACACTGAAACAAGGTGCTCACTATAGATTCCCATTTCAACACATAGCCTTGTTATTTACCACATTAAAAACAATTTGGTTTTCTGGTGTTATAATAATTGCATTTTTATAAAGGCATTATGAGCTGTGTGACACGCAGACACCTACCTTGGGCTATTTATTCTATGGCCAGATGAGATGGAGGGGTTACACCAGCAAGATCCTGCATCTCTCCCTTTCTCTCTCCCCCCCCTGTATATTTTGATAAGACTCCTTTAGTATGGTAACTGAATACCAAGCATATTCATTAGCCTAAGCAGACTGTTCCTTCTCAGCCTGCCCAAGAGAAAACCAGGCCAGTTTCAGCCGTGTACATATATATCCCACTCGGAGCAAAACAGGCACATTTGGTTAGTGTAACAATTTTTTTTATTTCAGTTACTTCTTCACATATAACTTTATGTAAGCTACAAAAATTGTGAAATGCAGAAATGACATTAAAACTTCAAACTTAAAAGTCTTGATAAAAAAAMCCATGTCTTTCCCTGCTAACAATGACCATTTAAAACGAACCATATTTTGATGGATTCATTTAATAAACATACCATACACTTCTCAAAAATAAATAAAGAACAACATCAGAAAAACCAACCACAACATGAAGCATTTAGTTGTCTTTTTTTTTTCCTTTAAAGACAGAAATGAAATTTCTAGGCACAGTTTTAGGCATTATAGAGGACACAGAGGCAATAGGTTAGTGTGCACTGCTCTGTACAAAAATACAGTCTGAATAAATTACATTGCTAGCCATAAGATTAGAGTTCACTTACCAGTCAGTTCATTGCATGTTTAATAATATACAGTTACATGCTAATCCATATATATCATTTATATTTCAAACACATAGGTCTCTCTATATTTGTTTTTAAAATTTACAAAAGCTAAACGAAGTTGTGCAAGAAATCCAGAAGAGGTGCTAGGTACTTGTCAGCACCGGACGGTATACTTTAAGCTTAAAAAATACAAATAACTAGCCCTGCTTGCAAGTTTGCTATATATATATTCATTCATATATATTTGGAAGAAAAACAATGGATTTGTTGTATGAGAATCATCCAGCCAGTGAGATAAAGCCAAACAACTGAAATAATGGTGGCATGACACAAGCGCAACATACAAAATGATTAATTTGTCCTACGTACACTCAAGACACAGATATGTACCCTTTTTGTGCTAGAAAAAAAAAATCAGCATAATGTTGTATTTACTTTTAGTTCAGTGCTGAGAAACAGAATGCTTGCCAAAGTTGGCAACAGTAAGGGGAAAAAAAAGAAACGGCAGTAGCAACATAAGCTAAAGGTAGATTCCTAAACCCATATACTAGATGCCCAAATGCAAAGGATCTGAGGAGTTTGAGAGGTGTGTGCTAATAGATTCCATTATGTTCAAGAGGAAAAGCAGTTGTTGAGACTGAAAATCAGATCTCTAACTCAAATATGTATGAAGAACCTTGTCTTTAGGCATTCACGTTTGTAGATTTTTTGCCTGAACGTCTTTCATATTAAGAGCCGGCGGACTTTCWGAGCACATGCCATTAATTCGCATATGCCTTAGGCCTGACAGTTGCTTTTGCTCAAACTCTACATAAAGAAAAATTATTTGATAAATTAGTAGATACAATATGGGTTCAGCACTGTACCTTCTTGTAAGCATAGGCGAAGTGCCGTGCAATGTCAACACCAAAACACCATCCTCCTAGAAAAGTACAGAAATCTTCTCATGGTGGGCTTCTCTATGTTAACCTAATTCCCATGCCAAACTACAATGTTCTCCATGCTGCTAAATAAAAGCAGAACTACACAGCTGTTCAGAAAGATACAGAGGTAACTATAYACTGAATATCTGCCTTAAGTCACTCTCAGGAAAAAAAGCAGAGTTACAAATGCTCTCTGGCGCCTGTGAAACAAGCGGACATAATTTTTCCACCCATCTTATTTGTTCTCCAGGCATTGCCATACAATCCCTTCCAAGTCAAGCTATCATTTTGCTCTGTCTACTCTAATTAATCACCACCGGTCCTGGAAAGACTGCTGATATGGAATATTATGCCATGGTAGTAAAGATTTAATTCCAGAGAGCTCCAGAGTTTTATAAACCATCTCCGTACATTAGGAATAGTTTCACAACAACCTCCTAAAGGCAGCCCGGTGGTCCCATGGTCATTGCAAAACCTCTGCGCCCTGCCAACGGTGGAACAAGCATTAACACTGTAGATGCGGTCTTAACATGGAGTAATTCAGCAGTCTTTTCCGTGGAACCAGCAAAACCATTTGTGTAGAGGTGGATGTGCAACCCCAGCATATCTGCTTTTGCAGAGGTTCACATAGAATATATTTTAAATTTCTCCATTAAAAAAAATAGTTATATCTAAAGATTAGCATTGTATAAAAATATGTTCATAATTAATTGAAAATATCCAAATAACCAAATCGTAAACAAAAATAAAAGTGATGCGGATTAAATTCATGTGAAAGTTCTCCCTACTTTATCTTGGGTTTCATTTCATGTGTACAGTCTCTGGATGTTTTAAGTGGGAAACATACTAAGCAAGGAGTAATTAGATGTACATAATCATCAGCCAGTCCATTATAAACTCAGCTTTTAAAAACAAGAGATTAGCTCCTGAAGTGATAATGTTTTAATATGGACATGATGGGGTCTCAGCTGTATTCCTGATGATCAGAGACACTCACAACCTAACTAGACTTTTAAAAAATGGCAGTTTTTTCTTTGCAACAGCCTTCGAAAACAATTTTTAGTATATACTAGATTACACATGGAATAGCAAGTAGTTATTTTGTCCAGTTCTACCTTAACTTGATGCGAACTTGTAAGCATTTCCCATAACACAGAGTCTCTACAAGGGCATATACAGAAGACAAACCATTTTACGTTTATTTTGTAACACCAACCAAAATTGAGGGTATCAATCGAAGACTCTCAAGAATGTGTACAAAGTTAGTATTTTAACCACTGCATCACAGCTCATATTACAATTTTAAGACGAATCGTCTCTCTCCCTCTACATTTATATTTGTATTATATATATTCATTTATATTAACAAATACCTTTCAAAAATATAACTGAACTTGTTCCATATGCATTCTTTTCATTACGATGTTCGGAAGTTAAATGGGTACTTAGGACAACTGCAATTCATTCATGCATTTTAGATGCCTCACGGACAGATGAGGTCTTTTTCTGCTCTCCCTTACCTCCACCCTCCCAGCAAAATACTCAGAGCTGAGACAACTTCCAACTACACTGTCAGAAGCACATGTCTCTGGGTTTGGACTTCCTTCAACAATCTGCTACAGCTGGCATGGTGATGTCGATTACCAATTCATGAAATCCTGTGTGGTTGGTCATTTTCTTTTTTTTTTATTTTATTATTATCCCAGAAGACTGTTGAATGCAGATATTAGACAAGTCATTAACCAGTTACATTCACTGCCCTCAACACAGTCACTTGCAACTAATTCCTTAAGAGCTTTTTTGAGCAAGTAACAAGGGGCCAACACAGCCTATTGTACAAGAWGCCATTGCCTGCTTATCAGACATTTGAATCCTCTATGATACAGCGAAACTTCTAAATGGAGCCTATACCAGCTGCACCCCTGAAGGCAATAGCAGATGCTGGCGTTGCATTCTCATTCCAACTAGTTTTCTCACAATGATCGCTGTCATGTAGATCCTTTTGCTTGTTGTCAGGAAAAATGAAGCTTATGTATCAGCAGCTTGCAGCGTCTGCCTATGTAAGATCAGCAATCCTAGTGTTTGCAGTTCTTTTAAATGGTTGTAAAAGCTGGTTATACTGTTCACACCCAAAAGGCAAAGGCTATTTTATCAACAGAGCAGATTGTTTGGTGCTCCACAAGTGTTCTAAAAAAACTGTGAGTTAGAAAAGATGGAGTAATCCTTTTGTTATTTTTCTTTTCATTAAATGATTCTAGTAATAGTCTTCATAGTTCTTAGGGTTCAGGCAATAAAGAATGGCACCCCCAAATGAAAATATAGTTGCACCCCAAGCCAGGCCATAGCCCCAGTTGAACTCATGGTATATTTTCAAGCTGACCGTTTCGATGAACTTGATTGGGTAAAGGACTAAGCTGCACACCTGAAGAACAACTGAAAGAGAAAAAAAACAAATGTCAGAAGAAGCTTTAATTCATTTTCATAAAACAAGGAAAACATCACGTAAGTGAAATTCACATTTAAAATGCTCTTGGTGCATTTTTAGCTTGTAAGTACTGCTCTTTTTGAAAAAAATATCACCTTCCTTTCACCCACAGAGAACAGAGCAGTTCTTCCATATTCCCTCATTGATGAACAAATGTTATTGCTATGGTATAACGCTGATCCTTCAGATGTCCAAGAAATAAACAGTGAAAGCAATCTTTTCCCAACTCTCTTCTGTCTCTCCTTTGTATTTTAGTTTGCAGTCATTACTCCTTCCAGAATAACAAAACTAAGATCAATTTTCTATAGCTATTATAAATAAGTCAAAACAAGAAGCAAGAATAAACAAATATTAGGAAATATAGCTCAGAATCAAATAATTTACTTAGCCTAGAAATAATTCATTGTAGTAGGTGATACATATTTATGTTCAGTAGCGACTCACTGAATTACGTATTTCATATGCGTTACTGTGTACTGTAATCAGAATTAATGATATTGTTACACAGAATACCAAGGAATCTATAAAGTTTGATCAGTCACTAAACTTCCCACTGGCAAAACATTGCCTTSTATTAGGAATTTAGGGGGTGGGTCAGAAATGCTTCATGATGAAAAAAAGCTCATAAAACAGATCAAATCCAAGGCAGTAAAAAGCTTAAAAATCATTACTTTCTACAGCACTGTCTCTGAGAGAGCCAGATCTCCTGCAGCCTGATCCACATGTCTGCAGTAGAATTCAGCAAACCTGTTAATTATTGTGCTACATCAAAAAAACCCACATACAGTAACCTGAAAAGGAAAATACACAGATGAAGAACCTCAATTTTCACAAGAAGATTTGAGTTTCATCGGCATCCATTCTCTTTTAAATTCAGACACATTGTTAACAGAAAATTGGGACAACAGTTTCCAAGGTAAGCAGGTGAAAATTACATTTGGTTGGAAGACAAGAACAAGCTGTATGATGTACTGATTCTTCAGGCCTCTAGTTGTGCCACCCACAAGAGACTAAACATCACAGGAATGTACAAAACATCCTTTTTGCYCCTCAAATATATGATATGGCCTTATTGCAGTGCTCCCTTCCAGCGTTTAACACTAGCAATTTTTAAAGACTTCAGCACAGGACTGCCTCTGCAAACTGCCCCAGCCCCTGACTACAGTCAGCGTGGGCACATCCGCACAGTTAAGCACGTGCTGAAGTATTTGCAGGCCTGAGATACACCATGACAAAAGTTCAATGGTATGCAACATAATGCCATAACAACTACTTTCTTTAATATTAACTGGGTCATTTTTTACAGTTTATTAGGTATTGTAAGAAGAACGAACACTATTTAGAGAAYTGTTATAAAGCCAGCGCCAACATAAAACACCAGTGGATAATAGAAAGGAAGACTTCTTTGGACTACAGAAGCCCTTCTGAAATTACACTGAGAAATTACAGGAAAATAAAATAACGTTAATTATATTCTCCTACTGCTTGAACACTTCACACACTCAAAATCCGTCATTTGCCTTTTCAGTCCCACATGCACTTTTTAGTGTTGTCAAACTGGCACCTTTCATTAGCCCTGGAGACTAACGCTCTCCTGTCCTCTGGATGGGGACTGGTATGGGGAAATGATTTCCAGTGTTCATTACACACCCTTGGTGATAACACTTTACAAGACACTCATTGGAAATTTCTTCCCCCCTCCTTGTCCATTTAACCCACAGAATAGTCTTTGGACTCTTACTTGAGACTGACAATCTGAATAATGTTTGGATAGTGGATTTTCTGATGTAGATATCAAAATCCACAGGATTTTTTTAATCCTAAAGTTATTGAAGTCTTACTTYGTGTTATTCCATTTTAATATAATTTTTGTCTGGCAGCTCACAAAATACTGCGCAACACTGGGGAAATTTTGACAGGGTACACTAGGGGAAGCGCCTACAGTTAGGAAAAGATTATGCATTCCAATTCTGTATAATGAGAGCATCATTACACCCAAAAACACCTCAACATATGCTCAGCTTTCAGACACATCTTTAGACCATTCAAGTCCAAAAGGATTTCCCAAGATGAATGGATATAAGCAAGTTCTTCAGTGGCTTCCCAAACTGGGRTGCAGCACCTCTGCTGAGTCAATACAGGAATTGCTCTGTGTGTGCGTGCATCTGTGTCTGCATCAAGTTCCAACCAAGGAAGCTCTCCACCTTCCCTCAATCTAACATATGAAGTATGCTGAATGTTAATCTACAGATTGGACTTGTCAAAATGAAACAAAAAAGTGATTCTGTTGGAAGAGGAACATGTGGCTAGAAGAGCAACACCCACAACAGGTATTTTAGACCTTTTTATAGTGAGGGTTCCTGCTTTTGCTACTATTGGTCCAGCTACACTATTGTAAAACTCAAAGGAAGTGCTGGCAGCAACTGGCCCGCGGAAGCAGCCACACTGCAGAACACTGCTGTCGCTTTGCACTATTCTTGCCTCCCATCATAGTTTCTCCCTGTAGAATGGTAAGGGACCTGTGTAGGCTAGAAACAAGTTAGTGAAGTTATGAAAAATGACCAGTGTGACTCAAAAAGAGGTTAAAACCAATGCTTGCAACTACTGATCTGCTTCTGATGCATTTAAAGGAACTCCATGCTATGTTGACCTGCTTATGGGAAGCGTGTGTACTACCTTTCTTCAGAAGCGCTACCCTCTTCCCATAGAAAAAAAGGCTGCAAAAGAAATCTTACAAAAAAAAAAAATGCCACTTTAAAATGCTACTCAAAAAAGACTAATCATCTCAAACTAGACTATCCACTTCAAGTTTAGACCCATTTTTATAACTAGCACTATGATGCTTGCAAGACAATTGCACAGGAACAAGAATACTAGTTTTATTCTATTTACATGAAATATATGCAATTATACGTACTCACCATGTTAAACACACAGAAATCACAACGAACTCTTTAAAACTAGGAAAATATAATTTCAGTCATCTTTTTTTCCTTGTTCAAATGTTTGATTTTAACAGTTTTGCTGTCAAAAAAAAAACCACGTATGGTGTGGCTTTCTAATTGGTCTATATTTATGAACATGGTGGTGCTGGCTAGTAAGTTCTATATTTCTGTTCTCCACACCATTCCTCCTGCTCATTCACTTCAAAGAGTAAAGCACTTCATTAATAACCAACAGGTATTGCAGTTTCAAGGATTATCACACATGCAACTGCTATCTAGGAAGTTGTTTGTACTTAATACAACCTGTGCAATTAACTGGGAAGCAGCATGAAGAGAAAGGGGGTCCATCCCGATTTTTAAAATATTGCTAGCTCAAGAACAGACCACCCTGCTAATACACAGGCAGACCAGGAATTTCGGCAGGAGGCCCAGTTGGCCAAACAGGGAGTTTCCCAATGAATGTGCAAGAAAGGGGCATACAAGAGCAGGAAACAAGGACAAATAATGAGAGGGGAGCATAAAAGCATGGTTTTGATACTTAGATAAAAAATCAGGAAGTCTGAAGCCCAGCTGGAGCCCAACATTAAGCTAGGAAATGGCAAAAAGGGTAATAAAGAAGAATTTCCACAGGTGCATCAGTTGCAAAATGAAGTTCAGAAAACATTTATACAATGATGCACAGGAAAGCCAGTCTAGTGACAGATGATGCACCGGGATGCTTTCTCCAAAACCTCTAAGTGACATGGTTTGGGAGGGTGTCAGTAGCGCAGGAACAAGTTAGGGATGACTTAGAGTTGCATCCATATCTATGGCGACAGATGGGATTGACCCAAGGTTAATGAAAGAGCTGGTCAATGTGTTCATGARCCCTCTAAAAATCACAGTAATCAGGAGATATTCAGATGATTGGAAAAAGGTTAATCTTGTGTCCATCTTTAAAAAGTCTATAAGTGAAAAATCCACAGAATTATAGGCTGGTCAGCCTCAACTCAATCCCTGGAAACATTATGGAGTACATCCTCTTGGAGTCCACCTCCAAGCACACGCAGAACAAAGCAGCAATCAGTAGTGAACATGGATTCACCAGCTAAGGACAAGRGTCCATAGAGCTGCCAAGATAATTGGAATCCTGGAGCAAATCATCCTTAAGAGGAGGATGRGGGAGCTAGGTTTATTTAGAGTCATGAAGAGGTGGCTAAGGAGCAATTTCAAGCCAGCCTACAGTTACCTGAAAATGTAGCTGCAATGATGATAGAAAAAAAAAAAAATCCTCTCTGTAGTGCCAGGCAACCTAAGATAATGGCAATGGATGCAAATCTCAGTTTCAGAGATTCAAAATGAACATCAGGAAAGAAAAAAATATCATAAGGAGGGTAGTATGGCACCAGGGCAACATGCTTGGAGAGGCTGTGGAATCTTCATCCTTGGAGTCCTTCAAGACTGGTTCAGACAAAGCTGCAGCTGATTGACCTAGTGTTAGCGATTGTCCTGCCTCAGCAAGAAGGTTGAACTACAGAGTRTCTTTCCTATCAATATTTCTTTGATGCTATGACTCTTCTTGCCGCCCTGCAGCAACTTGCACTACATCCTACTGAAGTTAGTCCTGCTTTTTCAGCCCATTCCATCAATTTCTCAAAATTAAATTCTGTCCTCCAATGTATCTGCAATTTTTTCTACATTCAATGTAAAATTTGACAAGTAGACTTTTACTCTATCTTCCACATCATTATGAAAATAGGTAATAGCACAGAACTCAGGACACAATCCAGTCAGACTGTTCTCTGACTCTCTGTCAGAATGGAAAGATCCATCCTCTAAGTATTCTCCAAATATTATCTGCCGTTATTTTTTTTTACTCTCTCACCTATAATACTTTCACTAAGCCACTGTTTCCCTAGCTTACATGTAAAAGCACCCTGTGAAATGTGTTAAAAGCTTACTAACTTCAACAGGTTATTCTTCTAAACGTTGTTAAAACATAGCCCCTAAAGGCAAACATCTTTTAAATGACYTTTTTTGCTTGTTTTTATGGACTTTCAACAATTACACCTTCTCTTTCTACCCCTAAATTAAGACTCGGTTAGCACTCAGTTATCTGGTAACCCTATCATGRGACTCCTACACTGACAAGTTTGTGAGCTTGTACCTTGAGGATGCAGCTTTCAGGGCCAGTTTGGTTCATGAGCACTAAGACACCCCAGCAAGTACGTAAGCTCTACTAGACCAAAAATTCTGGGAAAAGCTGTATGAGCCAAGCTGGCTCCACGCAAGAGTGTCCTGCAACTGCCTCTCTGTATGCTCCACGTTTTTCCATTACCTGAGGTATTCCTGTCCCTCTCCCCTTTACACAGAGCTGACAGTATGTATTTTAAACACATTCACATCTGTTGATCACTTGCTGGCTTATTCTCAGTATGTAGGTTGAATTATTTTTTTGTCCCTTTGCTTTCTCATCTCTTCCACTCCTAGCCAGTCAATCTTCTTCCTCACCTACAGAGTTGCTAACTGAAACCTGAAGCTGAGAAAAAAGAAAAATAAATAAAAATAAATCAAAACTAGAAATAAAAAATGCCTGAAGCCAACTGTTTGGACTCTAAAGTGCCTGGAAAYCACTTTTCCATTTTGTCCTTTCTCCCACACAGTGACGTTTTCTACCTGACACCCACACAGATCATTAAATGTCTTCGGGCAATTCAAACTGTGTCCTTCTTCCAAAAGCAGCTGGTAGACTCCTAACCACAGTCATACAGAATATTTGGTCTTGTCACCAGGTTTACAGGTTGGGGCGGGGTTTATCCTCAAAGGTCTTCTGTGAAATCCACAGGTGATGGTTTGAATCCATGGACAGCTGCATAACGCACAAACTCCACKGTGCTGCAATCTTAACTTTAACCCTCTTAAGTAGGAGACTCTCTCCATAATTCTTTCAAGATATGCCAGTCCATATTCACCTCTAAAAACAGCTGACATCAAAGATAGTATCTGTAGGAAATGACACTGACAATGTCAGCATCAAATCCCAAAAGGATTCTCCTCAGATTTGTCAGATAAAGAAGAATGGGGCAGGCTGTCTCACCCTCATCATCTCTCTTCTTCTTATATGCTTTAGGTCATGGCTATTTAAAGTGCATGTGCATACACACACACAGAGAGACAAAGGAAAGAGGTGAACACCACTATAATGAGCTAAAGCACCAATGTATGTTCCTTTTTTGACGCAAGWAAGCATTAAACCTCCCTTCTCCCCCAAATTTTGCAGTAAAGACTAGAACTAATTTTATGCCAAGGAAAATAGATTAAGCTTTAAGACAAACAGCAGGATTTGGGGATTTTTTTTGCTTTGTTTTTATTTTTTAGTACAAACTTAACRATATACTAAATGAGCAAGATGGCAAGATAGGCAGTATATGGCTGAACAATTACTAGGTTACTACACARTGTTATGAGAAATTAAGTCAAAATCCAAATAAGAAACCACTACAGAAATTCAATAATCCCATTTCCAAAGTTAATTGTCCAGCATGCTTATAAYCTCAGAATTAATACTAAATTTTAAAATAATGGCACCACTGCCTTTATTCATTCAACCAAGCAAGCAATGCAACACACAGAACAGAAAGATACGATTTCCGCTCAGGAAATCTGATCCTAGGTTGCATTTATTTCCTAGAAGCAAATGAAATATAACCTACCAATAATGTTTGAGCAAATAAAAGTGCATCTTGAAGCGCTGCGGCTCAATCAAGGTAACGTTAACAGCAGGGGGCAGCAGGAGCCTTCCCCGGAGCTTTGTTTCATTCCCGAATACCCTGCAAATTCTGCACTCTTGTCTTTTCATACCCTTGTAAGTGGCTTTTTTTAATACACCCCGAAGACTAGGTTCTGTCATCCTCTTCATTATGGGCTATCAGAAGGGGCTTAAACTGCTGACTCCAATGCAGATTTGAGTGACAGGATGAAGGCAAAACATGCTTGGTGAATCTCAGGAGAAACAGAAACATCCGTGCTGACTAAGCCCCAAAACACCAGAATGTGCAAAAGGAGATGATTTGATATGGTAATTATACCTCACTGGACCCRTCTTACGGACAATTCAGATTCATAGGTCTCCCTTAAGATTTTGCGGTAGTTTATATAAACACTGTTCCATTTTCATGTTTTTAAAACCAAACAGGGACTACACTGTGACAGCTTGTTAAATTAATAACTAAGTAAGCAAGATGACACAATGAAATTAATTCCTCATGGCACAAGGGCATATATAAACACCTTGCAACATAATCGTATTTATTTCCACATGTAGGGCTTCAAGGGTTCACATTTGAGTATTAATTTTCCTGTTTTAAAATGTAAAAGGAAGAACATTAGAATAACGGAAATGGCTTTGCATGAAGAATAAAAATGGGGACATCAAGCAGCACAAAGTCACAGACTAAAAATGGTACTTTGAGATTTATCCTCTGTAGTTTCCCCTGCTGCATGTACTCCACAAAACAATAAATATAATGCAAATAAATAATTGTTTATGAACTAGTAATAGTGCAACTGCGAAAATTATTAATGCTGTGCAGAACTGGTATCTTGAAAAACCTCACGGAGTTAACACAGAAGTAAACCAAATGCCTCTGAATTAGTATGCAGAACAAGGCATGTCTTCCTTCACAAAAATGAAGCTGCTCTCATGAAATTTTCATAATGGTGCCAGTAATCTGCTTACCTGCAGCAAAGAGCATGACTGCAACTGGTCTGTAGAACCGCCTCCGAGATCCCACGCAGATAGAGATCAACCCAACCAGGAAAGCTATGAGAATGATGGCAGCACCACCCAACAGCAAAGCAAGAGTAGCTATCTGCCAGTCTAGGCGGAAAGAGAGAGGGAAAAAAAAAATAATACCATTTCAGTAAAACACGCCCATAGGCTTGACAGAAACAGCAGAATACAAGGAATGCGGAGCCTGCACCAAGGCTCGGGTAAATAAACAATTGTGCTTTGGATTTCTTTTCTCCTAATTAGTGGAAAACCTTTATACAACAGATGCAACTCAGGAGCAAAGTGCCACAACCTCCCACACTTTTTCAAGGCTTAGTTGGCCTCRTTGGGATTTTGGCTCGAGTAAGACTGAATAATTTGGTCCCCTGGTTTTTGTCCAATTTAGAATGAGAAACTGAGGCTGGGTCAGGATTAGCCAGCATGTGACCAGTCTGTCGTAACTTTCTCACAGAGGAGTGTGAAAGTCAAAACCGCTGCTTGAGCTGATTAGGAGGGCACCTGTCATTTGGGAAGGTAAAAGAAGGCGATGCTCAAAGGAATAATAAAAAAAAAAAAACTTTCAACACTAAAAAAAAAAGTGGAAGTCAAGCCCATATAAAGGCAGTAACGATAATGAGATGCAGACCAAGTCAAATCTGAAGTCCATTTTAAAACATCAGCTATCCTAAAGTRTCAGTTTTTCTTTTCTTCTCCCAAAAGCAACTTCTGGATTTGGCCCAGTGTGTTTTCTAGTTATTTTCATACATAATGGATGCAGTTACAAACAACATCCTTGCAGTCTTAAATCACATAAAACAATCCATTTGCAAGGTGATGGCCATCATGGGTCTACACAACATCCAAGATCTAACTTAAGAGCTTCTCTAGGATTCTRGAAAGCACAGACTTTGYGCTGTCTCTCTTTGCAAAAGAGTATATAAGACCTTGTCTCTCTCCAATAACGGGCATCAAGAAAAAGAATCAGATCATTATTTACTGTTTATCACTACTATTSAGTAGTTCAACAAAGATGATCTAAAATCAGCTTGTGGGAAAGGACCTATGGATTCAATGCATCTCTCATTACTTTGAAAATACTAGCACTCATACGATATTCAGAATAAAATGCCCAAATGCATTACATAATTCAAAGAAAATAAGATTAATTATTTCCAAAATAAATTTAGAGATCTTAAGGTTACTAAAACAAGAACAAAAATCCACATTCTCTTCTTGAAAAGAGCAGAATTCAGTGTTTTAAAAAACAGTACATGCGGTTTCAAGAGGGATCTAATCTGCTGAAGGTACCGACAGTGCAGCTGTGGGGTTCAGGAATGGAAGGTTGGCAGCTATTATCACCAGAAAGCCTTCATATATTATATGAAAAAGGATGAAGGAGATTAAAAGAAGAAAGTGAATAGAAGAGCTGTAAAAGCATTGCTAAAAAAGAGAGTTATTTTAAAGGCGTGTTTGTGCAAGGATACACATTTATTTTCATTCTTTTTAGAAATCCAGGCATGTTGTTTACTAATACTTTAATTACTAAGTACTCAACCTTCSAAGCTATTTTACTCCTTGTTTTCTTACTGGACCAAAACCCAAGGCTGGGAACAGTCTCTCATTCTCCTACCTTCAGCATGCAATCTCTAAGGTCAGTTTGCTGTGTGTCCCACTGCTTTACTATTATTGGGATGGAAATACGATTTTAAGTTATGGATGGGAATGTTACGAAGAGTGTTTTTTAATGTTGACAAGATCCTTCAGAAACACCAAATGCTTACTGTACTTAYGATTTAGAAAGTATTCTTCCAATATCAGAGTGCATTACAGATATAAAATACTGAAATAAATAAACAGAACAGACCGCTTTGGAACAACATGAAAGGAATCCTTGCACTAGAAAATTACACAGATACAAAGACTAGACACATAAATCCATATCACCCCAAAGTTAAAAGCCATACAAAACTGATGAAATAAATCAAAGTGCCAGATGGGAAAACTCAGAAACTAAGATTTTGAAAGCCACTACAAATAACAAAATATTAAATGTTATCGTCACGTTGATCAGACGCCAAAGTCTAATGCAAACGAAAGGTGTGCAACATTGGAGTAGCAACTAAATGGAAAAAAAGTTGAGATCCTATGGCTTTCCAAACCACAATGGCAAGACCAACAATCAAGTGAAAATAACTAAGGCAAAGATGATATAAGCGTGGGGTTAGAACATRCTTTAGCTTCCAGGACAGATATATCTATGGATTTTGGAAAGGTTAAAAAATAAACAAACTACTTTACTATAGTACTGACGTGGGAGGTAAAAGGACAAATCAGTGTTGGAAGACACCTACACTCCCAACTAAAAAAGAACTTAGTTAAACAAAATTAATTTCTTGAGTAAGAGAACCTACTCAGTGATGCTGACAGTAGGACAAAACCGAGGCTTTTAATGTTCCTCACTACTAGCTGAGGATCAGGTATTGAACGTTGTTCTCTAGGTCACAATGTCTGGAATTGTCTCTTTATTTWAGCTCCAGCCTCCGTTTACAGGAGTATACAATCCTACCAGCCTTTACCCTGAGCTGCAGCTGAGAGGGATTCTGATGAAAGAACATCATGAAGGTCAGACATTAGTGCATAAAGAATACTGGACTGAGTTTTCCTATACTGCCTACCGTGGAAACTACATGTGTAAATCTCCTTGTCATTTTAGAAAACCCTTAATTCTGAAAGCCATATGACCTGGTGACAAAATGAAGCTTATGTTGGATTAAGTAAGTAAAACCTTCTGCATGGGCCTTCTACTTAACAGCAATTATTTTTTAAGAAAAAATCCAGGCCACTGGACTTTATACAAGAGAAAAGAAAGATCAAATGAAAACTGAATCACTACCACTGAAGGAAGAACACCCTGTAAGTTAGATAGCTACAACAATATAACCACATATAGCAAACAGAGTTTTCTACAATAAAAATCTGTAGTGTTCCTCGGACTACCCAGGAGTGATTTATAACACACAGCATCAAAATAGGAACAGCAGATTGCTCTGTTACACAGTGTTACTGGTACACAGAACATAAACATCATAAACCTACTTTAGAGTACCCAAAATATGCTTGCACCATTTCTAGACATGCACCAATCTTGCAAATAAGTTACTATACTCAGTTCAGGAGCCTTGGCAGTTCAGTGAGACTGCTTATTCTCATAGAGACAGAAACATGCATAAGCATGAGTAAAATGGGACCCTTATAGAGATAATTATTAGTTTCCTGGATTCAAAACACAATTTGGTTCCACTTTAAGAATGCCCATCAGTATTTTTCACTGTACATCACTACAAWTTATTTACACTACACATGCACTATCTAAGAAAAATGTTAGGAACTAGTAAAATCACACTCCCACAAATCTTAATAAACTTTTAGATTCTAAAAAGCACTGTCATCTCACAGTCATGCCCAAATTAAGTTGCTTTGTTGGTTCATAACTGTAGAGTCAACAGAAYGCATAACTTTAGATTTTTTCAGTGTTCCATCATTTTAGCAATATGTTAAGAATTACACTGATAATGCCACCTATCCCATCTGAACAACTAGAATTAACACATTTTTGACAATCGTTAAGTAATTCAAGACAGATTTCTTAAGAAAAGCCTCMCTTAATGTATACTATTTTTAGGTCTGAAAATCCAAACAGGTTTTTGTACTGCACAAGAAGCATCACAATGTCTATAACCATGGAAAATATACACTGCAGTTCTGATGGTGATGACAGTGTTTGCATAATTTTTATTACAGCAATCTATTAGTTTAGGGATGTGGATTTCAATATTTGGAAATAGATATAAATATGAACCTCAGTACTTAACACATATTTTCAAAACATATATGGTGTAAGATTTATTAAAATTACCATCTTCAGTAAAAAAAAAAACAAAAACAAACAAACCAATCCCCAAACTAGGATGATAATGTTTCTTTTCAGTTTCAGTTCTTTACAGTTAATTCCTCAAGTCAGTGCCTTTTTTTGTAAGGACAGCTTGGTGTCATTGCTCTTTGGAAATTTTGCCTGTTTCTTAATGATACAGCAGCACAGTGCTAATTGCACATTGAAATGTGTGACTCTCCTCCCTTCTTCCCCCCAAATGAAATGACCTAAGGCTTTAGGCTGTATATTCATTTTAAATTAAGAGCAGCTCTATCTGCTCTATTTCTTGGGCAAAATAATACYTCAGTACTAGGATAAAATTAGGAAAAGCCATAAAAGAAGAAGAAAACATCTCAAAGTTCTGAAATGTTTATTTTAATAACTAGGTCATTTTTTAACATGAGAAAGAGCAATGCAAAAGGCTAGCATTGTCATAGATTTCATGTTTTCAGCAAGTTCCTCAAAAATTAAATATTTTATCTACATAGTATTCTATAGTAAAAGTAGTGGTGGACATAAAAACATATTAGGGAGTATATGAAACATTTCTGTATAGGGCTCTTTCAGACAGTGCAAGTGAACTGAATTCATCTCTTAAGAAACAATCAAGTATTCCTTTCTTTCATACAATGGTTCTCCACCGAGTCCTCTCCTCATAGATGCTGAAGTAAGACAATGCATGCAGGTGTTACATGATGAAGGTAATGACTGGCCGCCTTCTAGCACTAAACAAAACCTTAGTAAGAAACAAAACACAACAACACTCTTARGTAAGTTTTTCTGATTCATTGCAAAGCTTCCACTTACCACGTACCTGCCCTCAGCCAACAAATATTCTTAGAAATTGCAATATAGCATTTAAATTCAAGAATAATGAATTTGAAAGAATGTGTCAAGTAAAGCATAGAAAGTTGAGGCACCCACACATAAGAAATTAAATATAACACACTGAATGTCATAACAATCAACTAAGATAAATAAGATAGCTAGAGATATTCCTAATTGCTTCATATTCAACACTATTTCTAAGTTTATAAACACTCATCAACTTAGCCATCAAATAGCCAACAAAAGTTTACAAAGTATAGTCATTATATAAAAACACAAAGGTAGAATCTAGTTTCTAAAAGTGCGTTTGTCGCACGATCAGTAAGATTCCCTCTTTCTTCAGCCCAATCAGATGCACAAACGTCTGTGGAAGGCCAAACTCCACTGAATTCAGTGGAAATACCRAGATAAAATAAGTACTGCAGTCGCCATTAAGTTCTCACATAAAATTATTCCACAGAGAAGTCAGTCCTTTGGAACCTCACCTGAGCCAAAATGATGGGTTTTTAAGGAGCTGCTCAGGTGAATTCTGCTCTGGATGAAGGGGATATTGGCTAAACCTGGGAAGCCCAGTGCCCATAAGTTACTTGGTCCATAGTTCTCCGCTCTTGTACAGCCAGCACCACAACTACAGTTTTTTGAGACTCTGCAGTATACGCTTCTGCACGCTGCAGAGAGAGGCACTTTCTGACAGTATCTATATCAAGCTTTCAGTAAGTTGCTGTAGCCACAACTTTCCACAGTGGAGCCTTGTAGAAAAATCGCAATAAATACGTATTTTCTGCTCGTTGCCCGTTTGTATAGTATGCTTATGACTGCTAGTTGCTGCACAGAGGCACTCTRGCTTTTACATTTTTTTATTTTATGGACTGAGAATAAGATTTTTCTACAGTATGGAAATGACTTGTGCTTGTGGATCCCCAAGTCACATAGATATTTAAAAAGCGTTACCAGAGCTGTGGGAACCAGCCAGCTGTGGCTGAATGCATAATTTCCTTAAGACAGAAGTCAAACACTCTACACCAAAGCTGTCTTCTGAAAGATGTGAATTTGAGCACATGACATAACTACATGAGGTCACAGATACGTTAAAAGGAAGCTGTTTGTGGAAGAGACAAAACAATTTTCTGCTTCTTCTCCAACAGGAGATTTACGTACTGAGCTATTCCCTAAGAAATCGGTCTTCATCCACACACAGCAGCACATGGGACAAAGCCCTCGATAACCCAAGTCTTGCACAATACAGGTGGGCTTAACAGCGAGGCTTTCTCATAGTTCTAATTCACCAGGATTTTGACAACACCCAAACAGAATTTTGAGCATTTCATGCTGGGAACCAAAATCCCTAAATGCCTCCTAAGGATAATTCAGAGACTCCGCATAAGGTATCAGCCACTTTCCATTTACTGTACAAGATGCTTGTAAGATGATTTGGTGTTCTTGATGCCAAGTGGAGAGTCATTTAGAGCCAGTCAAAGAAAAAGTGAACAAGCACAGAGACATGTCCAAAAAACAGCCAACTGGGGCAAACTCGGGTCCACCTGTGTCTTGCCGAGACACAGAATGCTAAGGGCTAATGAGGGCAGCTGACCAACGAAGGAAGAAAGGCAGGCACCCCCTTAGCTGCAATATACCAGGGGCTAGAGGGCTTCTCAGAAACTGCAAGGTCTTTGCTTCCCAGCTCCGGCTCCAGACTTGAACCTCTGCTCCCACTTCCCAGAAGAATTTCTTAACCAGTAGGGTAGACCGAAACTGCTCTCTTCTTCCGTCTGCGAGACCCAAGCTGGAAAGAGATAAACACAAGCTCTATGGGGTCTGTGAACAAATAGGTAGGAGGGAATCCAAATCTGAGTCTTGCTTTGCAGTGCCTCTTACCTAACTGGTCCCTTCCAACTTTCCGGTGCTGTTTACACACCTTTCCACTGACATACAAAAATACCTCAGTGTTACCATAAGGCAGCCCAGACTCAGGGAAAAGTCCTTAGCAGTCACCTACAGAGTTGTGTCCCTCTCGCTCAGGCTCCTCCTATGCCTTTCTTTTTCTCCACAGCAAGGTAACCATGATCAGAGGGGAAGAGGCTGGCTCCATTCCAGGCAAGATGACAGCCCGCTGGCTGGAYGCTCTGGGCAGTAGGTGCTCTACCACCTACCCTCCTCAGCCTAGGAAGGACATGCTTGCTAGGTCGGGGGACTCATTAGGCAGCCATGGTGCAGACTCCACTTGCCTTTCAATGGCAAGCAGACCTCCCCTGCCTGCCACCCAAAGATGCCACTGAGCATGATGGGGACAGTTTGGTTCCCGKAGAAGTGAACAGCACACAAAGAAGAAATGGGTTCAGTTTCTCAGGATGATCTCTGTGGCCCTCTCACACAAGATACAAACTGCATTGATCTGCCTGATGTCTCCGTTTCAGCCACCATGTTCATCAGACTATGTGTGGCCCCAAGACTGCTGGACTCAAACTTTCTGTGTGCTTCCACACCACGGCAAGTTTTATCTCCCATCTCTACAGGAGATCAGACTGAACAACAAAAACACAGTAAGCAACTCTGCTGTTGTGCAAAGGAGACAGACTTTGCAAGACAACAAGATGGTCTAATGCCTTGGGGGGTTACAGCTGTACGAGTATCTTGAAGCATAGCGGGTGCTTGCTCATCTGCCCACGACACACATCTCTCCTAAAGATTAAAGCTTACATTCCTTATGTATACAAAACATATACACTTCAGGGGTTTTCTGTACAGCTGCTCTCTGAGCTGTGGCCTGCCTATATTTCTAAAATCACAGAGTGAAATCCTTTAAATGAAGTGCATCTTCAAATAAAGAGTTAAGTGCTGCCRTTATATAGATCTTTATTATTTAAAGGCAACATGCATTGCACATCGCTTTTGCCAACAGAGGACTTCAAGCACAGCATTACAGAAAGTCATGTAATCTATAATTCATTCACAGAATAGTACAGCATGTACTTAGGCATTTCTTCCATTGGATACGTGGCATTCTTCTGAGATTAGCTCACTACTATGCCATTTTAATTATCGGATATTCATTCATTCAAGGAAAAAAAAAAAAAAAACAACAAAACAAAACGCACACACCCACAACTCCAAGAACCTCACAAAAACCTGGAAATCTTAGAAGTATGTCATTAGGAGAGAAGTGTGGGAGATGTGTTATACAAGCTTTTCAAGAAAAGCTCACCTTTTCTGACCTCTTCTATATATACTACTACATTTTAGCAATCTGAAGAAGGAAGAAGTACGCTTCGCGTTGGAACAGGAATGTAATTATTTCCCACAGTTACCAATGTTCTTCAAGCAAACTGGCAATCTTTTGCAATTTTCAAAACTCATTCCATTGTTCCTTGAGAAAAACAATTAGCATTTAAAATAGTTCAAGGAGTACTTCCCATCAAAATGATGGCCTTTATATTACAGAAATGGAGCAAGTAAAAACACATAAAGYAATACAGCTGGATAGACTTTACCCCACCTCCTGCTTGTTTCCTTGAATCTTATGTGGTCATCTTTGGCCACAAATCAGTAACAGAGGCAAGGTTACTCCCTACATGATTCTAAATATAAAATCTCATCAAATATTTAAACCACTTATATTATCTCTAACACAAGGAACATCTTTTAACTTACTGGTGCAAGACTTCTTTATTAAATAAGCAAGACTTACAGCAACAGGATACATTACTGATTTTAAAATTGCAATGAACAACAGCAGTAACAATAACCCACTAAGGCCAGAAGTCTTCCTTTATTTATTTTTTTTAAAGAAGATTATCAATGACAAGGTGTATGGTGCTCTTGATCTGATCAGACAGATAAACTCAGATACACTCCACACGTTACACACGAATGTGCTGTAACCACATCTCTTAGCTGGTTGAAGAAGGGTGGCTGAAATGGTAGCTTCCATCATACTAAAAGGTCCAGACTACTGGTCCAGTCTTAGATTTGCTGCTCCCACAGAGCATGGCCTTGGGAAGTYTGAGGCTGAAATAACTGGCCCATTTGTAAGAGAGGGAGCATACCTTAAAAGGTTCTATCTGAGGCTACTGTAAGGGGTAGTTAACAAGTTCAAGGCATTTTGAACACATTGAAGGAGCCAGGTAGACATTAGGCATAAACAGAGTATCAGTCATCATAGAATCGCAGAATAATTTAGGTTGGGAAGGACCTCTGGAGGTCATCTAGTCCAGCTCCCTGTGGAAAGCAGGGCCAATCTCCAAGGCAGACTCAACTTCAAAGTTAGATCAGCTTGCTCAGGGTCTTAACAGCGAGTTTGAAGTAGTACGGCTTTTGATTTTATATCCATCTTCAGGTAAAGTGTTGGCATGATTATTAAAGAGAGTAATATGCAAAATGACAGACTACAGTTTTCAAAACCAGAAGGAATGTTTTATTAATTSCTCCTTACATTGTATGAGCCACTTTCTTCACACTTAGTAAAATTACATTTGTTGTTCTTATGTTATTTTATAGCAACCTATCAGCCTTACTGAGCTTTTTACAAATATGTGTCAACATCAACTCTGAGCAATGATCCAGATCTTCTAATGAGGAAGCTGCTTTTGAGCTAGCAATTTCCCCTTGGAACAAACTCTTAGATTCAAAACAAGCAGATACCATCCAAGACTACTGAGCCACGTTAATTCAGGTATCTGCATCTAATGTATAATTAAGGTTAAACCCCTTCAAGTGCTACCAAATGAGCAGCCTCTGATGCTTTTTTTATTTTAAGAACAAATTAGAACAGAATTATAAGCACAAAATTAGACTCAAGTTGTTTTACCGCACTATGCTATAAGTTAAGCTTACCTTTATGGTTTGTTCACCACTAAGTTTAAACATGTGCAGAGACCCTGTTGCACCTATTTCCTTGAGATCGTTTTGTCTTTCAAACATTCATGGACAGTTCTTAGAATATAGCGATCTTACAGAAAACTGAATGTTGCATAAACAAATACACAGGTTGAGAAGTAACAAAGTGATATGCCCCCCATAAACCAGAATGAATACAGTTARCCAGTATGAAACCATTCTAACATATTTTTATATGTGCTATTTTCACCATAAACTGAAATGCTGCGAAGGAGCCATTGTTTTCTATGAAYAGCATATACGTGTATTGAAGCCAAAATACACAAAGTCCACCTGCAGATTAGATTCTATGGAACCATTTGTGTCTTCCACATCATATTTGTGTATCTTTCTTTTAAAAAACTATAATGGCTGCAGTCTATTGCATAAATTCAAATTTACTGCTATTAATTCTGCAAGAAGACAACTACCTGTACAGGTACAGACACACCATGCTGTTGTACATAAGATGCATTTAATTTTAGGCAGATGCTGTGATAGAAATAAATATTCATACATAACTCTTAACTCCTGATAAATCTGCAAATGAACCATCACAAATTAGACATAATCCACTTCAAAAGAGGTCTAAAAAAATTTTGTTTAAAGACACCAAAGGAACATTCCAAACCCTGTAAATTGTTGTTTGTTTTGGGTTTTTTTGTTTTGTTATGGTTTGTTTTTTTTTTAGTTTAGCACATGAGTTTAAAAGACAGATGACAACTTATGCATTAGCCAAGTTAAGCTTCAATCATAGAAAATAACTTTATGCCCAGACAGCTGGTGAAACTGTAAAGCAGCATTGCTGGATCTCAAGATTTTATCACTAAGCTTTCCATACTGGCAACTTTGTTAGTTTTTCAGCTCCTAAAGTTGCTACTAGTGGGAATTTTAGAATTTCATCACGGGAAGAGGGAAACGAGGGATATGCAAGAATATCTTTCTAGCTCCTGCAATTACAGGAAAAAAAATTGAACAGGTGATTTACATAGACCCTAAAGACTCAAAAGAAGAAAAACAAATTAAGATGAGATATTTTATAATCTTAAGATTTCTAAAAATTGATTTGACTCACTATTTTACATACTTGAACCAGCGATATTTTGAAGTACTTAACACAACTTTAAAAGCAGTACGAGAGCAAAGGATTGCTTGCAAGCTATAAAAAAAGCCCTCAAAACAGTGAATGAATGAATGCAAGAACACAGACTCCAAGCACTAGCAATGCTGAAGGAAAACCGAGAAGGATTATTTCCTGCTATAACAGCCAATGTAATCATGCTCTGTACRTTTCCTTCTGCTCTCCACTACTAAGTTGCCCTTTTGATAGCAGTCAGGGGTCCTACATCTAATTATAACAAAGGTTTTTAATTAAACCTCAAATATGCTTTAACAGCTTCTAGCATGAGCTTGTCCTTGATGGTGCCACTTGAGGTGCTCTCCTTCAAGGGATGATGAAGTAAATCTCTTAAAACCACCGGTGAAGATGCCTTYTTCCTGTGTGTACTACTGCTTTTCACAGCTAGCCAGCCACAAAGCTGCTTGCACTGGTATCAAGCTAAAAGAGCTTTCCCTGTGGGAGCTCTCCACTATCTCCAAAATATACCACTTGCTAGAGTCTTGATGTAGGAGGAAAGTGCACTTAATATTTTAAGGCAAGCACACAAAATGGTCTCGAATATGAGCCCAATCCAACTTGGTGAACTTACTGGGAGCCTTCCCATGGACTTTAATGGGAACTGTAACACACTAGCAGAAGGCAAAGGGAGAACAGTACAGTTTCTCGTATTTCAGGTCTCCTCAGAGTGCAGCATTGTGTGCCAAACATGAGGAAAATGAAGGGTTTATTCCAGTCAGTCACCTCAAATAAAACAATCATTCACTTCTTCCCCAGTAGCTTGTGAAACCTGGCTCCACTAGACCGGAAAGTATCTAAGGAAAATGAGTAAAGCTCATTCAAGGAACCTGAACAAAACTGGACAGGCAGGAATTTTTGCACAGGGTAGGAGAAAGCACCAG
The DNA here is from genome assembly GCA_030449065.1 of Oceanodroma leucorhoa. Taxonomy (NCBI): domain Eukaryota; kingdom Metazoa; phylum Chordata; class Aves; order Procellariiformes; genus Oceanodroma; species Oceanodroma leucorhoa. Next base: position 5,244,420 of record JASVER010000046.1, on the reverse strand, counting down.
GAGAGGGCAAATTTTCAATACATAGCATCCAACAAAACTAGATTTCATTCTTATCCATCCTCAGCCATTCATCTTCCACCTTCCCATAAACAGACAAGTGACCAATAAAGCAACGAGAGAGATTAGTGTCCTTTTATGCTGTTCCATAAGCTGTCCTGCTTTCCTTAATGTCCCACTTCTGTCTCTGTGTGTGTGTGTGTTTGTGTGTATACACGCATGCGTGGCAGGAAGATGGATTATGGGGGGAGCCCAAAAAAGTGTGTGCGGAGGTGGGGGGGGATTTGAAACAGGTTCTCATTCAAGCCATCTGAAAAGTCTTTCTGCAATCAAGGGGATACTATTTCAGGAGACAGGGAGAAGGGGCAAAGGATTCACGTTACCAAGGAGACACGTAGAAGCTGACATTCCTACATAAATTTCCATTTATACCGGGGAAGGAAAAGAAAGCTCTCCAAAGTTTGTGTAGATACCCTGGTAACTGATTGAAACGGACATTTCTTCACAATTCATTTTGGCATTATGTGATTTAAAACAAAAACCCAAACCCTCAAATATTACTCCACGCAATGACAGAAAAAAATAAGCACAGCAGCAAAGGAACCTGTGCAATTTCTACTCAAGCAGAGATCAGTTATTTCCCAGAACCCATACAAGGACTTCAGAGAAACAAGAAAAAAGGAAAGCATCTAGAATATACAGTCAGCCCCTAGACTTCTTTCCCAAAACAAACATCTTGTGCCTGTATGATTTACCCAACCAGAGAGCACAGCAATCCAAATGAATGATTTAGCAATGCAAGCGTGTGTGTGGGGAGGACAGGGATGGGGATGAAAACGGGGGGAGGGGAGGGAAGAGGYTGGCTTCATTTATCAATGTTTCTATTGGAACTCCAGAAGTTACTATCAGGCATAAAGTAAATAAAACAACCCATGAAAACCTAAACAATTATGGTACCACAAAAGAATTTACTGAAAAATATTCAACAGAGGCAGCTTGTTTATATCATTCACAACCCGGTTTTTAAGTACTCCAAGCAATAGTGAAATGATATTAAAAAAAATAAAAATTAAAAAAAAAAATCTATGACCAAAGACTTAGAAAGCTGAAGAACGAATGAGCATCAAGAAATCAAAACAGGGAGTGTGGCGAGAAGGCAAAGGCGTATGAAAGACGATGGGAAGATCAGTACTTGCTAGAGAAAGACACAGACAAGCAGATCCGGGGGGCCGGAGAGAGAGCCGGAGTCCMGGCGTCCTCACTTGGGACACACTTGGTTTTGGTTAGGAAGCCCCAACTTTCCAAGACTAGTGACTTCGGGGGATGGGGGGGGAGGGGACGGGGGACGGGGGAGGAATTATACTTGATCCCCAACGGCTTCTCACTGTATGAGAACGACTGCCGCACGGAAAAATAATCGAAACTAGTCCAAACTCGGGGTGTTTTGTGAAAACACAGCCAAAGGCAGATACGAAATCAGTCACCCCTTTCGTCCACAGAAGCCAACCTCGCATCTCTCCTGCACCCTGGACCACCTCGCAGGCAGAGGGACGAGCCGAGCACAGACCCTCGGTGCTCCCCCCTCCAGCACACGCTACGTACAGAGGCCGCCGCCGCCTTCTCCCCGACCCGCAAGCCAGGGAGAAGCGGGGTCGGGGCCGCGCAGGCCGGGAAGGGCAAGCGCCGGGACCGAGGAGGCAGGGAGGAGGATGAGGAGGATGGGGATGGAAGAAGCGGTTCGGGAACGGGAGGGGTGCGGAAGGCGGGAGGACAAAGGTGCCGGAGACTTTTCCCGGCGGCGGCCGGAGCGGGGAGCCGGGGCGGCAGCGGGCGAGGAGAGGAGCCCGGAGGGGGAGCGGGGGATGGCGGGGCAGGGCCCCGGGCACTGCTCCAGTCCGGGGGGGACTGGCTCCGGGAAGGGGCTGGGACACGGTCCCGGAGGAGACAAGGGTGAAGGAGAGGCGGCTCGGGGTATGCTGGCCCGGCAGCCGGGGGGGGTGGGGGGTGTAAGT